>PVJX010032868.1:0-20115 GCA_004027295.1 Dolichotis patagonum
AACAGGACAACATAGGCAACACAGTACTTTACATTAAAACAACCAGACATTAACAGTAGCTATCACAATATCTCTTTCTTTGCTATAGTTGAGCATAGTTTCAAATACAATAATATCAAACATAACAAAATAGTATAAAACCATTCAAAGAGTGAAAGAATTACAGGGCATTCTGAACCGAATAACAGAGAATGATCAATGGGTACTATAATATCTCATTTTCGATAAAAAATTTTGTTTATACTATCACACGTATTCAAATCCCAATAAGACACAATGTGATAGATAGAACCAATGGTAGTAGAAGAATAGAAGCATGGTAGGACTTCTAAGAAGGATGATATTAAATCAGCAATAGCTGTCATAATGTTTTATTTTCTTCAAAACAGCTATTCATACCATCACGCATGATCTAGTCAAACAAAACAGAATAAAACCATTCCAACTGATGAATGAAAACATTGAAAGGCTTCAAAGCTATGAGATGGGGACTCATGTTTACCATAAAATCTTTTATACTCTTATCAACTCTCATACTAGGGAGACTATATGGTATTTAAACATGTGAGTCTGGTTTATTTCGCTTATGAGTATGGCCTCAAGTCATGTCCATTTACTTATAAATATTTCAATGTGATCATTCTTTATAGCTGAGTAGTACTCCATTGTATAAAAATGCCACAACTTTTTTATCCATTCCTCAGCTGAAGGGCACTTAGGTTGTTTCCAAGATCTGGCTATTACAAATTGTGCTGCTATAAACATGGGTGCACATATACCACTGTGGTATGATGTTTTCAGATCTTCTGGGAATATGCCTAGAAGTGGAATAGCTGGGTCAAATGGGACCTCCAAACCCAGCTTTTTGAGGAATGTCCAGACTGACCTCCATAGTGGCTGCACCAGTCTACACTCCCACCAACAGTGCAGAAGAGTTCCTTTTTCCCCACAGCCTCTCCAGCACTTGTTGTTGGTAGTTTTTTCTATCCTGGCCATTCTTTCTGGGGTGAGATGGAATCTTAGTGTGGTTTTAATTTGCATTTCTCTAATGACTAATGATGGTGAACATTTTTCATGTATTTATTTGCCATTTGTATTTCTTTATCTGAGAACTGTGTATTCATTTCAAATGCCCATTTTTGGATTGGGTCTTTGAATTTCATGGGTCTGATTTTTTTTAATTCTTTATAAGTTCTAGCTAGACAGAAGTCCTTTGTCTGAGGGACAATCCATTAAGATTTTTTCCCAATTTGTGGGTTTTCTTTTCACTCTGCTGGAAATCTTTTTCGACATGCAGCAACTCTTTAATAGGATATGGTCCCAATTATTGATTCTGGGAAGTATTTCCTGTGCAGTTTGATTCTTGTTCATGAATTCTCTACCTACCCCTATATCTTCAAGGTTTTCACCTACTTTGTCTTCCAACAGATTTAGTGTTTCTGTTTTAATATTTAGATCTTTGATCCATTTAGATTTTAGTTTAGTACATGGTGATAGGTGTGGGTCTAGTTTTAGTCCTCTGCATATGGATAGCCAATTTTTTCAGCACCATTTGTTGAAGAGACTGTCATTCTTCCAGTGAACATGTTTGGCCCCTTTATCAAAGATAAGGTGGTTGAGTGAGTTTGTGGTTGTGGTTGTATCTTCCAATCTATTCCATTGATCTTCAGGTCTGTTTTTATTCCAGTACCATGTTGATTTTATTACTGTAGCTTTGTAGTATACTTTCAAATCAGGGATTGTGATGCCTCCTGCCTTGCCTTTGCTGCTTAGAATTGCCTTTGCTATTCTAGGTCTCTTCTGGTTCCAGATGAATTTTAGGAGTGATTTCTCTAGATCTATGAGGTATGTTAATGGTATTTTGATTGGGATTGTGTTGAATCTGTATCGTAATTTTGGGAGAATGGCCATTTTCACAATGTTTGTTCTTCCTATCCATGAAAAGGGGATGTCTTTCCATTTGCTGAAGTCCTCTTCGATTTCTTTTTTCAGGGTATTATAATTTTCCTTCTATAGCTCCTTTACTTCTTTCATGAGATTAATTCCTAAGTATGTCATTGTTTTGGATGCTAGTGTGAACGGTGTGGCTTCTCTTACCTCTCTTTCAGTATTTTTGTTGTTAGTGTATAGGAATGCTATTTATTTTTGAGTATTGACTTTGTATCCAGCTACATTGCTGAATTTATTTATTATATCTAGGAGTTTTTCAATGGAATTTTGGGGATATTCTGTGTAAAGTATCATGTCATCTGCAAATAATGACAGTTTAACTTCCTCTTTTCCTATCTTTACTCCTTTTATTTCTCTCTCTTGTCTAATTGCTCTGGCTAGTATTTCCAGTACTATGTTGAATAGGAGTGGTGACAGGGAACGTCCTTGTCTTGTACCTAATTTTAAGGTAAAGGCTTTCAGTTTTTGGCCATTTAGTATGATGCTGGCTGTAGGATTGTCATAGATGGCCTTTACCATATTGAGATAAAGACCATCTATTCCAATTCCTTGTAAGGTTCTTATCATAAATGAGTGTTGGACCTTATCAAAAGCTTTTTCTTCATCTATAGAGATGATCATGTATTTCTTGCTTTTGGCTTTATTGATATGGTGGATTACATTTATTGATTTACATATGTTGAACCATCCCTGCATTCCTGGGATGAATCCCACTTGGTTGGGGTGAATAATCTTCTTGATGAATTGCTGCATCCTGTTTACTAATATTTTATTGAGAATTTTTGCATCTATGTTCATTAGGGAGATTGGCCTATAGTTCTCTTTTTTAGTTGGGTCTTTCTCAGGTTTTGGTATTAGAGTAATATTTGCTTCCAGGAATGACTTAGGAAGAATTGCTTCCCTTTCAATTTCATTGAAGAGTTTCAGGAGTGTCGGCATTAAGTCTTCTTTATATTTCTTGTAGAATTCTGCAGTGACTCCATCTGGGCCTGGGCTCTTCTTTGTTGGCAAGGTCTTAATTACATTTTCAATTTCATTAATAGAAATTGGGTTATTCAGCAGTTTTACATCTTCCTGATCCAGCTTTGGTAGTTCATATGTATCTAGGAATCTGTCTATTTCTTCTGTGTTATCGAACCCATGAGAGTAGAGGTTTTCAAAATAGGTGTTGATGATCTTCTGTATTTCCACAGAGTCTGTGGTAATTTTACCTTTTTCATTCCTTATTGCATGAATTTGAGTTTTTTCTTTCCTTTTTTAAATAAGGTTGGCCAGGGGCTTATCAATTTTATTTATTCTTTCAAAGAACCAACTCTTTGATTCACTGATCCTTTGTACTGTTTTCTTAGTCTCTATTGCATTAATTTCTGCTCTAATCCTTATAATTTCCTCCCTTCTTTTGGCTTTGGGATTGGCTTGCTCTTCTTTTTCTAGATGTTTGAGTTGTAGCATCAGGTTGTTTATTTGTGTTCATTCTGTTTTCCTGATGTGGGAACTCAGTGCAATAAATTTTCCTCTGAGGACTGCTTTCATTGCATCCCACAAATTCCGGTAAGTGGTGTTTGTATTTTCATTTATTTGTAGCTATTGTTTAATTTCTTCTTTTCCTCTGTGACCCACTGCTTGCTCAAGAGTGTATTACTCAGTTTCCATGTGTTTGTGAGGTTTTGCAGTTGCTTTTATCCTTAATTTCTAGTTTCATGGCACTATGATACGATAACATGCATGGAATAATTTCAATTCTTTTGCATTTACTTAAATATGTTTTGTGGGCTAGTATATGGTCTATTTTAGAGAATGTCCCATGTACTGCTGAGAAGAATGTATATTCTGATGTTGTTGGATGCAAAACTCTATATACATCTATCAAGTCCATTTGTTCACAGGTATGATTCAGTTTTGTTATTTCTTTGCTGATTTTCTGTCTAGTTGATCTGTCCCTCTGTGTCAATGGCATGTTAAAATCTACTGTTATAATTGTGTATTGCTTATTTGACTTTTCATTTCTGTTAATATTTGCTTTGTATAGCTGGGTGCTCTGGAATTTGGTGCATATATATTTAAGATTGTTATCTCTTCCTCTTGAAGTTTTCCCCTAACTAGCATGTAGTGACCTTCTTTATCTCTTTGGATCATTCTTGGTTTGAAGTTCACATTATCTGCAAACAGGATTGCTACTCCTGCTTTTTTTTGGTTTCCTTTTGCATGGATTACTGTTTTCCATCCTTTGACTTTCAGTTGATGGATTTCCTTTTGGTTAAGTTGGGTTTCTTGTAGACAGCATATGGTTGGATGTTGTTTCTTGATCCATTCTGCCAGTCTGTTTCTTTTGATTGGTGAGTTGAGGCCATTTACATTAATGGTTATAACTGTTATATATTGGTTTATTGTTGACATGTTATCTTTCTGCTGTTATATCTTTAGCTTTCCATTCTATTTAATTGTCTACCTTGTTTGGTGGGTTTATCTTATGTATATCTAGAATATCTTTCAGTAGTCCTTGTAGGGTTGGTTTTGTGGTCATGAAATTTTTCAACTCTTCTTTGTCATGGAAGTATTTATTTATCCATCCATTTTGAAGCACAGTTTTGCAGGGTACATCAGTCTGGGTTGGAAGTGGTTTTCCTTTAGGATCTGAAATACTTCACTCCATGCTCTTCTTGACTTCATTGTTTGTGTTGAGAAGTCTGCTGTGATTCTGATAGGTTTTCCTTTATAGGTGATCTGTCTTTTCTAACACCTTTTAGTATTCTGTTCTTATGGTGGGTTTCTGGTATGGTGATTATTATATGTCTGGGTGTAGTTTTATTTTGGTTATGGCTATTTGGAGTTCTATATGCTTCACTAATCCAAATGTCAGTTTCCCTTCTCATGTTTGGGAAGTTTTCAGCTATTACTTCTGTAAACATCCTCTTGATATCATTTGGGCTGTCCCCTTCTTTTTCATTTATCCCTATTAATCTTATGTTATTTTTCTTTGCATCTTCTTGTAGCTGTTGAATTGTTATTTCCTGATTCTTTGTTATTTTTAAAAGATCTTGTCTTTCCTGTTCACTAGCTGCAATCTTATCTTTGAGGTCTGAAATTCTATCTTCACTTTCAATGAGGTGGTTTTTACAGCTTTCAATAGCATTTTTGATTTCCTGTATATCTCTTTGAATCTGCTTTATGCATTCTGTTTGCTTCTTACAGTGTTCATTCAGAGATTCTATCTGTTTGCTTAGTTCCTCTAATTTTTTAGCTGTGTCTTCACTAGATGTGTTCACTATTTCTTTCACTACTTTTATCATTTCTTCTTTTACCTGGGCAATTATTTCTAATTTGAATCTATCCATAGCTTCCCCTAGTTGCTTCTTTATTTCAGTTGATATCATTTCAGTCATTTCAGTTGTATGGCTTCTATTTTCTTCTATGTACATGGCTCCTAGGGTTTCTTGGGATGGGCTGGTGATTTGAGCCTGCCTTTTGGTCTTTCCTTTTGTCATTTTTTCTTTATTTCCTTGGTTTGAGTGGTGTTCGAAAGCTTCCTCTCCATGTGTTGCAAATCTCCTCCTGCACCCTCAGCTAGTAGAGCAGTCGCAGCTCCTCTGCAGGTACTTGGCCCCCTAAATTGAGAGGCAGAAGCAGAGTGTGGAGAACTGGGGCCAGAGAAACCCCCAGGGCACAATCCCTTTTTCTAGGGGTGTGGATATGAACTCAGCAGCTGGCAGTGCTGGTTGCAAGCTCTCCCCTGGCCAGCTCAGTTGAGCCCAGAGTGCTCGAGCAAGGTTCCTGCCTCCTGGACTGAAACAAGGCCGCTGAGCATGGGTGACTAAGTCCCTGCAATCCGCTGGACCCTGTCCAGTGTCCTGGTAGCTCCCCAGGAACTCAAAAGCCGGAATGTAGGTCTCTAACTTTCCCCAGGTCACTGGCACCCACCCCAGGCAACCTCCACCTCTCTGTAGATTCCCAATTCTCTTAATTGAGATGCAGAAGCTGGGCGTGGATAACTGGGCATGGCAGAGCCCCCGAGGCACAATCCCCTATCCTAGGAGTGTGGATATAAACTCAGCAGCTGGCAGTGCTGGTTGTAAGCTGTTCACAAAGATTTTCAAATGCATACTGAATGAGTAAGGTTAGAGGAATTATTGAGTAAAATTGCTATATGAGGACACTGGAGTGTGTCATATTCTTAGCCGTCCTGAGGAAGAAAACAAGGTGGCATGGTTACCTTGAGAACACATGAGCCATAAAATCACATACTATAGCAAAATGTCTCTTGGGCAGCACTGAACTTCATAGTTGGAATGGTTGAGTTATTCTTTGGTCAGCAGAGGAGAAAAAGCACATAATCAGTCCTCTTGCCCATTTCAGTTTCTTCGAGTAGCAGACAGGATTTTTTTGTGCTTTCTTGCTGTTCTTTCTTACCTATTTTTAATAACTTTTCCTATGTTTTTAGCCCAAAACTAAATGTAAAAACATTTTGTAAAATATGGAGCTAGTACTGTATTTTGATGTATTTTGATTAGAGGATGAGAGGGTAGATATGATAGGTATCATTTCCTTTTTCTATGTTCGGGGAGCCATTGAGATACAAGATGTAGGAAATAGAGCTCTATTGAAGGTAAATCTGATGGAAGAATATGGCTATAGATGTGCAGCAAATAAACCTGATAATAATCTTTCTGTCTCCAAACCGAGATGCTGGGACAGCCCACACAGGGAGGCTTTGGCCTTTGGAGCAGCAGGCACTCCGCCCTAAACCTCTGCCTCATATTTGGGCTTGGACCAAGAAGGAAGAAAACAATCCTCTCATTGTCTATGACTTCAGCTTGTTAGAAAATTGGCTTGTTAGTCTTACTTCTGGGAATGATATGTTAGATTATGTGGATTACTGTCTGTTGCTGAAAACAGTAAAATATGAGTGTTTCTGGATGTGTGTGTATTATGCCTTGACCACACTAAATATTAAATATTTTGGAAAAGTCACAACCTAGAGAAATAAACAGAATAAATGGATATTACAGAACTAAAGCTATTTATCTGTTTGTTTCATGTATATCACACATGAAATTACATCGCTAGGCCATTTGGGAGAAAAATAAAACAAACTCAGAGAAACTTATACTCAAAGTTTTAATTACTTATTTTTGTTTTGTGGAACTGAGGGCTAAACCTAGAGCCATCCAGCTGAGGTAGGCCCCCATACCCTGCCCTCATCTTTTTTTTTTTTTTTTTACTTTGAGATAGGGTCTTGCTAAATCACTAAATTTCTAAGGTTGGATTCAAACTTGTGATCCTTCTGTCTCAGTCTACCAGAGTCTACCAGAGTGCTAGGACTGCAGGTGTATACCACCACATCATTTCCCAAAGTTTAATTTATTTTTTCTTTATAAAACAAAAGCTTCTCTCCCACATTCAACTAAAATGTAAAAGGGCCTTACTCTGTGAGTAGGGCTACTTATAACTAAAGCTAAGCTTTCTCTGCAAGCATCGGAACATATACCTGTGAGGAGAAGTGAAGTAGGAGAATATACAGAAGAGGAGAAAATAATCAAATGATTATTGCAGGAAGTCAATATTTTTCATTATGTTTTTCAACACTGGTTTGAGATGGCCCCAACTGAGTCAGACCATTGATATCCATAGAGGACACATTTGTCCTAGGTGATGTCTTTAAAGACAGAAAGCTCATCAGATAAAGAACAATATGCATACAGCAACCAGGGAATGGTAAGTAAGATGCAGGAGACATCAACTTAAATAAATTAAAATTATCCAAAGATTGTAAAACATCTGTGATTTCTACATTAAAGAGAAAAAAATATCAATACCAATTTCCCTCTAAAAGATATTCTGTAGGTGTTTAAGAAGAATAAAAATGATCCAAGATGGAACCTGTGAGATACAAAAGGTGGTTAAGAAGGAAAACAAATAATTGTTTGGGTAAATAGAAGTTAGTATTGATCAGATAAAACTTGTTCTATTGTCTAATGAAGTTAAGTATTATTGAATCAAGCTTAAGAGAAAGAGTAGAGTTAAGGTATTCTCAGGCTGTTGTGCAATCAATGAGTAGAGTAAATATCTTGAATAGTTTTATCATGTACACAGGTTTGAATTTTCAGAGTAATTACTACAACAATGGAATTGAAATAGTAGAAAAAAGTAGCTAGGCATTGTGGCACATGCATATAATCTCAGCATTCTGGAGGCTGAGGCAGAAGAATTGAAATAAGCCCAGTCTGGACAATGTAGTTACTTAGCAAATCTTATTTCAAAATTGATTTTTTTAAGTAGGGGACAGAGATATAACTTAGTACAAAGGTTCCTTGTTTGACCTGCAGTTCTGGTGGTGGTGGGGAATCCCATAGAAAAACAAACAAAAAACATGAAAGGATAATAAAGAAAAAAGGAAAGTGCTAAAACATAGCAGTACAAAAGAAATAGAAAAGAGAAATATAATATCTACTAAGCAAGCAAGTAGATGATAGATTTAATCCCTAAATTATCAGCATTTATATAACTGAAAGTAAATAAAGGTTAAATTAAAAGATAAACATTTTCTGAATGAATTCTAAAAATTCAATTATACTGTTTTAAAGAGAAGCATTTAAAACCTAAGACTATGAAATAGTGGAAAGTGTGGAAATGGTTAGGAAAGGAATAAAGTTAGGAAAGGAATAATAAAGGAAACGAGTAATGGGGAATATGGAGTGTAAGAAATATCAGAAGTTAGTTATATAGGGAAAAATACAAAGATGAAGATGAACAAAACAAAGAGAGGTTTCCTTCAAAATGTTAATAAATGAAGTTAACAAATACTTGGTATTTGTAAAATGTAACAGCGTCCATTTGGGAGACAGAAATTATACACTCATTTAAAATTTTATTGTAAAAGATGATTTTCTAGCAACATAGGTGTTCTACTAAGGGAAGTAGAGCCCTAACTTGAATCTCTGTGCCCCACTAAAGCAATATCAGATACAGGGGCAACATAGAGCTGAGAAATACCTAGAAAAGAAGGCACTTGGCAGAAGTCCCCACCAGGCTAAGGAGTCTCAGACCTCGTGCAGAGGCTGTGGCTGTAGCCTACACATGTCAGAGCAATCTCCTGAGGAGCCACAGGCCAAGGCTGGCAAATGAGAAGCCATCTGCTGGATGCCTGAGAAACTCACTGGAATCTGCTTGCCAGGTGCGGTGGAAGTCCCAGAATGCCATTCACCAAGGCTCCACCCACACCACTGAAGGATCAGTGTCACCAGTGTCCTAAAGCTGCTGGCAGCTGCAGACCACAGCAGGAAGAAGGTGGAACACACCGATGCCAGGAAGAAAAGCCCTTCCCGCTGTTTCCTTCCAGTGTTCTCTGCTGATGCTGACATACCTGAGCGTGGTACTCGCAGGCAAAGGAGAAACAAAGTTCAGCTCTTGGAGCACAAGACTTGGATAAGGAGAGTGACAGAGACATTAAACCAATCCCTGGCGCATATGGGATAGCATATGACAAAAAGTGAAACAATTTGCAGCTTCTAGCAACATCTTTCAAATACAGTGTTAACTTTAAAGAAACAAATTAGAGAAGAATGCATGTGATTTTGTTGTATAAAGCTGAAAAGCATCAGTGATAAATTTATAGTTATTGTCTGTTGTATCTCAGGATAGGAAGAAAGACACAGAGACACGCCATGTGGGGCCTGGTCAGGGGAGCAAAATTCTCTTTCTTGATCTGGAGGCTGGTGTGTATTTTGCAATGATTTGCTAAATCATATATATATATATATAAACATATATATATATATGTTTATATATATATATAAACATATATATGTTTAATAATAGTGTTAGTGTAGTCACACCAGCTTCCTGTTGTTTGCTTGGAATGTCTTTTTCTTTTCCTTGTTTTCAGTTATCTTGGTGGTTATATGTTATATCCATGCAAAGCATGTTAACTACATTTCTACGGGACCTTTCATTCTCTAGGTGCATAGTTCTGTTGAAATGGATATATTCCTTTACCACTTCCCTCAACCACATTCTACTCACTCTGGTTCTGACTTGGCTTAGGATTTCCTACATATTTATTCATACATATTTAAGTATGTTCTTTGATTTAAAATAGTCAAAAATACCCATAGCCCATTTGAACTATATACTAATTATTTTATTATAACTAGAACTCTAGGCACTAAACTAGCTTCAGTTGTAGCTGCATCCTGGGAATCATATTCTCTTCAAAGCTCTCTGCTGTGGTCCTGTTTGTCTCTATTTGATTTCTTTCCACAGGCAGCTGCTGTCCAATTGGTGTCAGTGTGGGCTCCCACAGTCCTGGGTGTCCTGTTAGTTCCAGTATAAATCACTAGAAAATATTCTGATTGGCTCTCAGGATCATTTGACCACAGAGCAAGGGCCAGCCATTGGTCATTTTCTCTACTCCTGTAGGTATATGAAGGTGTGATGATTTCAGCCATCAGGAGTCACATAAGCTACTCTCCAAAAGAAAAGCAGGGTTGATGTCCACTGTGTCCCATGGCATCTGGCTCATAGTGGAAGTGCACCAAGTAGCCATTTATTTTCTTATCCATATAAACTGACAACAAAATTAACACCTCAGAAAACACTGCCTCACTCAACACCTCCATCTCCATAATGGGAATCCCTCCCTTTCTGACAGGTGGCGACATGAGAAGACTGTCATATGGCACTGGGACAATAACTGAACAATGCTAGCATCAAACAAAAGCAGCCGCTGGATTTTCTGACAAGTCAGAAATAATTTGCCAGGTGCAGGCTGCCTTGTCCTCTTATATTTCTAAGGTCTTGCATTTAGCAGTAAGTATTGGGAGGACACCATCTTAATGGTCATAGGGGTGGCCAAACCATATTATTTGATTTATGGTGTTGCAAATCAGAACAGAAACTCCTTCCTTGCCTTGAGTATGTTCAAGGATTCTTGGCAACATGTATGGACTGAGAGGAGCTTACCTAAATCTGCTTTTCATTGACTTTTACCTCTGTAGCTGCTCCTACTAAGAAACCGAAATGACTAAAGGCAACAAATAAAACTTGTGGCCCGGAGATAGCTCTGTAGTTGTTTGGCAAAGGCTAGGCACATTGAGTGACTAGCAAGAAGAAAACAGCCTAGGAATCTGCAGATCAAAAAGATTTAAATGCATTTGTTACAGTTTGTACCCTAATTCTTCCTAGTAGAGCAATTGCTGCACAGGGGTGCACACCATAGGGATATTTTGTGTATATGACAAATAAGGGAAATGTCACCATACCCTTCTTGAACTAAAGCCCAATATGCATTCTCTGTATTTACCAGATTCTCAGTGGGCATGGCAGAGTTGGGATGTCTCAGCCGTCGTGTGCCAGGGAAGCATCTCCTAGAGGTTTGGAACAAAACTGAGAGCAGGCTCATTTGAAATCAACAGGGTTCAAGGGAAGCAGGGCAGCATCGCTCCCAGCAGCGTGCTCCTCATTACATGACACACATTTAAACAGCAGCATGCTGCTCAAGTCAGGCCATAAAGGGCTGCCTGCAGAAATCCAGAACAGGAGGCGAGGGAAGCGGGAGAGATGAATGCACAGTGTCTAGATTCAACAAAATTCACACTCTTTTAATGTGCATAATTACGGGGCAGAGTGAAGAAGGCAAAACAGTTACGAGTTACCTTCACAGGACATAAGTCATGGGCAGAGAGGAATGACTGTCCTATAAGAATGCTGATTCCTCCCCTGAGGACATCTGATGTACCTTGGGTCTTGGTCATTGTGGCTTTTGCCACACCAGAAGCCAAGACAAAGACAGACATGCAAGCAGAATGAGGGAGAGTGAGCCGGGGAGCAGGCTCTCTACTGTTTTTGAGTTGTCCTTGTCTTGGACCGAATCAAATCAATCATCAACTTGCAGAGACTCTCATCTTGGAAAGTCTCCTTGGTTCTTTCATAGCACGGTCCTGAAACTTAATTGTGCATCATAATATCTGCAAGGTTCGTAAAACATGTGGATTTCTGGGTCTGTGCCTTGAGTTTCTGATTGAGTAGATCTCAGGTAAGACCTGGGATTTGAATTTCTACCATATTCACAGAAGACACTGATGCTACTGGTCTATGTAATGAAGTTTATAAACCATTGCTTTGTAGCATGCCAGGGTGGATTTGTAGGTAACTTTGATTCAGTAGAGGATTTTTTTTTTTTGTTTTTGTTTCATTTTTTCATTTGTTTATTTTTGTCTCAGCTTCCTAAACTATCAATTTCATGAAGAGGCTAATAGGAAAAAGTAAATAGAAAATAAACATCAATGTTTAATAATTCCCAGGAGTAGGACAACTAGCGGGTTTGTCTGTCATGTATTTTGCTTTCCAGTCTCATTTTTCCATGGGGAATATGGACTTACATATTCTCCTTGTCTCCTGACTCTGTTGTAACAGTCTCCTTTTCCTCCTAACTCAGACGGTAGAACCGGGTTATAAAAGCCTTTAGTTGTTAAGTCAAGCTCTCTAGACTCCCCTGTAGTGCTGTAGGCTGCTATGCCACCAGGGCAGCAAGGCAAATTCAAAGTGAATGACTGGCAAAGATTAGACATGTCTCCTGAGAGTCTGATGCCTTTTTTGCACAACCAGCTTAATTAAGAATCCTTGGCAATATATTAACCACGAGCTTATGGATCTCAATATGCCAATCAAACATAATGAGATAAACGCAAATGTCAAAGCACAGACTCTTTGCCTAGGAATATCAAAGGCTTAAAGCTGTATTCTCAGTCAGTTGTCAGAAGGCAATGGGAATAGATAGGTCTGGGGAGGACAAGATTTACCCACTGCAATTTTTGCAATTTAAAAATTTGTGGCATGACCTCTAGGACTGAGCTAGCCTGTATCCAGGTGGGATTATCCAGGTGGGATATGCAAATAAGTTTAAAAGTCTTTGATCTAACGCACATTAAAATAGTAGTAGTAGTAGTAGTAGTAGTAGTAGTAGTAGTAGCATCCCAAGAAATTGACGTACTTCTAGAGAAATGGGCTAGATGTCAGGAACCAAAATCTCTATCTCAGATCTGTCACTATTAAGACAAGTCAAGTGACCAGTAAATGATATCATTTTGAATATATAGGGAAGTAAAAAGGATAATAGATATTTGTTTCATAATAATGCATAACTGAAAAGAAATAGATTGATTTAATTATAAATGTATCTTTGTAGTGAATAGGTTAAAAAAGCATTAAAATGGAAAACTTATCAATGATGCATCACTCCTAGATTTCTTTTCTTTCCCTTTCCCCTCTCCCCTCTCTTCCTCTCCTCACCGCCCTCTTCCTCTCATCTGCTCCTTCCTTCTTCTTCCTCTTCTCTCCTCCTCTTCTCTCTCTCTCCCTTTCTTTCTGTGTCTCTCTCCTTCTCTCCCACCCTCTGTCTCTCCTCTCTACCTCTCTCCTCTCTCATACTAGGGATTGAATACAGAACCTTCACACTCAGCTACATCTCCAGCCTTTTTTTATTTTTTATTTTTATTTTGAAACAGAGTTTCTCTAAGTCAATAAGTTTCTCAGCCTGGGTTTGAATTTGTCATCTTCCTGCCTCAGTCTCCCAGACCTCTGGGATACAGGAATGCATCAGCCTGCCCAGTTACAGGGCCAAGTTTAATTACTTTGTAATACTTGAATGACTTATGAATTGAAGCTGGCTAATAAATGATTAACTGGAAATCATTTCTGTTGGGTAAAGGGCTTACCCTACTGGGCTTGGTGTTGTTTCCCATTTCTAGTCAATCTGAATGAAAGTGCAGTCATCAAGTTCGAGTGGCATAAATTGGGAAAGATAGGTAGTTTCTTCTATGGATAAAATAAGAGCCAAATATATTTTCGTTTCAACTTGACAGCAACATGACCTTAACAAGCCACACTTTAGTGGAAATAAGTGTCAGGCCCTCCATCAGTATAAAACAAACAAACAAACAAACAAACAAAAAGACTGGTCTTAGGATAGGTGACTTGAAAATCACACACACAGAAAAAACAGTCACAGTCAGAAGCATTGATATGGGTTACTAACTACTTAATATGGTCCTTGTTGTTTTTAAAGGATTACAACATAAGAGAAGCAATGATGTCATTAAAAGTTAGCCAGACTGTATCTAAAGTATCATTCTCAATTCTGAACTCCTCTCTATTTTGTACAGAGAAAAGCAAACTAGTGGGAGAAGCAAAGATTTCACATGAGGCACAGTTAAACCACCTGGGAGATTTCAGCCCTTACCTCTAACAACTTTAAGAAACAACATGAGCTCTAGTTTAAAGTACTGAAAGAAGAGTCATGTGAAGATAAACATAATTAGGATTATGGAAAACATAAATAGGATTTTAATTTAGCGAGGCATATATTAAAGGAACAAATGCTTCCTTTAAAAAATGTAGCTATCAATATAGTAACCACATGCATGTACTGTTTACAGAGGCAATGAATGGGGTGAAGATTGTGGTTAAAAACTAGTTATCTTTTCTCTCCCTGCTTAATCCTTACTCCCAAGAGCCAACCTCTAAGAAATGTATTCATTCATTATTCTCATATTTACCTCTATGTTCTATTGGGCATATTCTACTTTTAAAAACTTAAATCTTGTGACCTCTATAGAACATGGCAATTTGGTTCTCTATTATGCTTTTTTTCCTTCTCTCATTCTACTAATTGAAATAACTATTTATAGTGAAATCAATATTTGGGATGCACTTTCTATAAAAGGATTATGACTGAGCCACATAAAGTATTATGATTATAGTGTCTGTCTTTTGTAGTAGTTTGTCTTTTCCAGTATTAAAAGTCCTAGTTAGTAAGCCTGCTTTAATAATCTAATAGTGTTCTATTTTCATTTTTTCTCGTAGGTACTTCTTGTCAGTTTATCTTCAAACTCTTTTCTAGAGCTGCAAGAATTTGGTCAACACAGTAAAGCCACACTGTTCAATCTCTCAATGCCACTTTTCTTAGCAAAATTATCCGGGAAGTCCTTAGCTTGCTGGATCCATCTTGCTATTCTGCATACTTTTTTCCTGAACCGCACAGCACCCATTTCTCACCCTAAGCCCCTGTTTTGGTGAAACATTTTCCCCAGTAACTTCCTCAGAAAGGATGTATGAGAAATAAAGTTTTTGAAACCTTACTATCTGTTAGTTTTCCATCACTGTGACAAAGTACCTGGAATAACTTGAAGGGAAGAAAGATTTACTTTGATCTTTCAGGTTTGTGAAACCTTGGTCCTCAGCTCAGTTATCTTTGGGGCTGTGACAAGGTAGCACATAATAGTCAAAAGCATGTGGAAAACCAAAACAGTTTACCTCACAGCAGCTTAGAAAAAAATGGTAGCAGAGGGCATGGGGTCTCAATACAGTCATGGAGGACATGCCCCCAAGTGCCTAACTTCCTCTTGAAGGTGTCTTCACCCCACAAAAGGGTGATAGGCTGGTCTACAAGATTTTTATACATGGGTCTTCGGGGGATATTCAAAATCCAAACTACATCATCATCTATTCTCTATATTTGAAAATCTTAGAATTCTAAATTGGAAATTACTGTAAATCAGAAATTTGTCCTGAATTTTGAAGACATTGATCATAATTTCTAGGGTTGTAGTTAGGAAGCCTAAGCCTTTATGTGTACACTGCATTTTTTGTTTTTCTTCTAAGAAGTTTTCAGTAACTCTTCTCTTTTCTTGCTAGCTTGAAATATCTGTGTTTTGCATTGGTGCATTACTTCTTGATTCATTTTGCAATGCACTTTGCAAATGAACTCTTGGAGTTAAATTCTGAGAAAGGTTCTTACATTTTTACTAGGTTTCTGAAACAAATTTTATCCCTCTACTCCCTGCCCTTTCTACAACTCTTGTTAGCCAAATAATGTACCTCCTGAATCTTCTAATTTTCTCATATTGGCATTGTATTTTTCAACTTTTTATATTTTGTTCTAAATTATGAAGAGCTCTACAATTTTATCTTTGGATCAGTCTATCCTATTTTTTATTTCAATTTTTTTGTTTTTGAATTCCCAACCATTCTTCCTTGTTTCCTGAAAGTTATATTTTTATAGCATCTCATCCTAAATTTTAATATAGTAATTTATCTCTTTAAATAATTAATAATAATATCTTCTGCATTATCTGTTTCAATTCAATTTTCTCTCCCTCTTCCCACCCCCTAGACACTGACTTGGATTCTGCATACTTTCCTGTGTATCCCCTTGGAATCTATGCCTAAGAGAAAGAGCAAAAAACAAAATGGTAATATTATTGTAACCAGTCTTCATGCAGTCACATGTGTATTAGTCTATTTAGTGCTCTTATAGCAAAGTACCACAGAGTGGATATTTCATAAAGAACAGAGATTTCTTAAGGTTCTGGAGGCCCAGAAATATGATATCCAAGGGCTGTATTTTGTAAGATCTGTTTTATTGCAGTATAAGAGGGCAGGAGGCATCATATGGTGAGAAAGAATAAGAAAAAGCAAGAAGGTTGAACTCATTTTTATTACAAAATCACTCCAGCAATAACAACATTAATCTGTTTATAAAGCTCTGTCCACATGACCTAATTATGTCTTAAAGGTCCCATCTCTCAACACTATTGTATTGGGGATTAAGTTTCTTACACATGAAACTTTGGGATTTACATTCAAGTCTTAGTAACATAAAAAAGCTCTAGGGTTGGAATAAGGCTTCTCAGAGACATATCAAATTAAAGCAAGTTGGCCGGAGTTATTTACCCTATGTCTGTACATTAGATTTGGACTGTTCCCAGCGATTGCGTCAGCCCAAGGCAAGGCAAATTTCTGTATCTGAAGGCAACTCTGTCAGAGTGTAATTTACAGGGCACTAGCACTTCCAGCAGCTGGGAAACCACCTCGGTCCTGAAGGTGACACATTGAAGCACCCTCTGTAAAAAGGTTCAGAATTGCTGTTACTTGGATGAAATTAGGCAAATCCATGATAATTTCTAGATAGAGATCACTTAGGAAGAAGCTCAAATGTCAGGATCAGAGATACTTATCTTGGTCTGGTAAGTTTCCATAGACAAAATTGAGAGTAAGTTTGAATGGTGGCCAGGCGGCTGGCAGGACAGTAAAGGCTGCACAATTAATTTTCCTGTTATTGGGACCAAAAATCTAACACAAAGGACTTGAAGGAGAAGTTTATTTCACTCACAGTTTCACAGTATTCATTTCATCACAGGGTGACTCCAAGGCAGGAAGGAACATCATGGTGGAAGGACACAGCAAGCGAAGTTGCTCCAATCAGAGAATTCGGGAAACAGATCACACGAACAGCACTACAGAGGAAGAAGCAGGGACCAGATGTAGACACCAAGGTCACACTTCTGTGACCCATGCAGACACACCCAAAAGTATGCTTTACTAACCCCTTAAGCAACTCCCTAGCCAATCAAATTGATGATTAAGCTTAACTGTTGCAGGCTACTCAATGTCCAATATGCAGATTTACACTTTATCCCCTCCGTATGCAAAAGTGCTTCATTTCCCACTTCTGCTGTCCTCTGTGGCTG
The DNA here is from genome assembly GCA_004027295.1 of Dolichotis patagonum. NCBI lineage: Eukaryota > Metazoa > Chordata > Mammalia > Rodentia > Caviidae > Dolichotis > Dolichotis patagonum. The sequence continues at coordinate 17,475 of PVJX010032868.1, forward strand.
GAGTATGGGTGTTGGCAATCTTGGTTCAGTGTCTTTATAAAGCAAATCAAAACACTTTTGTATGGGTGGGAAGAAGCAGTGTTCTCATGCTTTCTGGAGTGAAGGCGGCTACCTGGCTGAGTGACTCTTCTTATGCATCCTTTTAAAAAACACAATCACAGCTCATTTCACCCCAGACTTCCTCTGGTGTGTCTAGCCCCTCGTACAATATATTCAAATTTTCACTATTCTGCCAAATCAACTTCCAAAATTCACTTGACGTTCTTTGAGTTATTCAGAGCTTTAAATAGTTTTTAGTTGTTTCACTTGGATTTTTGAAGATGAAGAGAGTAGATAAATGGCTTGCTCAGTCTTCCATGTTTGACTTTAAGTTCCAGTAATTACTTTCTAAAGGCAGAATATGCCATCTCTAGAAGTGATGGATTCTCAGTCACCGGAGGTGCTCAAGCAGAGAATGGAAATCATTCAAGAGGAATGTTGATAGGATTTCTGTCCCAGATGGGAATTAGGAGGTAGTTTCATTCAATCCTGGGCATCTATGATTCCATGTGCTAGGAGAAAAGGCCATGAGAGTATAGAAGTTGCACAGTACAATGTCTTCATTTGATAGATAGGCTTAATTCATTAGGTCATTTTTTATTTAGCTCCCATCTACCACTCTTGTTCCATTTGTATCCTCCAAATCACCCTTGGATTTAGTTATACTGAATTTCTGGCTGTTTGTATAATGGATCATGATATTTCATTCCTCAATGCTTTATCCATGCTATTCACACCTAGTGATCTTTTTCCTCAGCGTGTACTCTCAGTTGTATTAAGTTGTTTCTCTTCTATAGTTTTTCCATTAGACACCAAATACCTTAAACTGTGGAATGTCATATGCAGTTTGGGGTCTAGCATAGTACATAATGAGTGGTAAGACCTCAAGAAAAAATCAAAGAATCATAAACGAATGCATTAAATGGTGAAGGAATAAGAAACTAAGTTTGAGAGAGTTCCAATGGCTCAATTGATGAGTGATACGCAGTTCATCAGTGTCGAGGTTAGTTGAACATATAAGAAGGATTTTTAACTTTGCATTAAAATGTTCTTTCAACCGTGCAATTTCATTTATTCTGCGACCCACACATTCATGGGTGGGATGACCAGGGTCTCTGTAACCCCTTTTTCCTCTTACATTTTCTTCTTCATTCAATATTGTTAAATATTCTTCTTTTTGTAAATGAATTTCATTTCTTCTGCTCTAACTCCATTTTTGTGCTGCAAGTCCTCAGTCTTTACAAAAGCTTCCCCTCTTTGGGAATCTCTTGAGTTACCTCATGTTCACTCAGTTCAGCCTTTTCCATGGCTGTTGTTGGCCTCCCAGTTTCACCCTAGCTCTCCTTTTCTTTGGGGAGGTCCCTTGCTTAAGACTGCTGTTGTCAAAGTGGCTCTGCCTTTTGTTACTGCACTGACATAGAGATTAGCATAAAAATCTTAGAGTCTGGGACAAAGTGGTTTCTCTTTGATTTGAGTCACCCGATATCATGTTGATTATAAAAAAGAGTTTCTTTGCACCCCTTTGCCTTGTAGAGCTTCAATAATAATACTGAGCACCTGTCTGTCATTCTTGGACTCAAACACAAGTCATATTACAGATGAGCACCAAGTCAGCTTTAGTGACAGAGACTCAAATTTCTTATTTACAGGCTCAGCCTTTGTGATTGGCCAAAATTGTCTTTTAAAATTTTTTTCATTTTTTAAAAGAAGAATTATTTCTGGAAAACAATTTCAATTCCTTACATAAATAAGCTCAGGGTAAGCCTCTTCTTCCAGTTTTCCAGAAATACCCGAATATGTCTCAGTCACACAATGAACAATACTTAGGCTCAAGATGAGATCCTGTCCACGAAGGGGAGAATGAATTCCATATTTTGGTGGAATGTATGTATTCATAAAAGGATATGCAAGCCAAAGTGATCAGTGGTCATAGAATAAGCAAACACTCTCATGATGTCTTCTAGGCTCTTCAGACTGTGGTAGTTAAACTTATACCCACACCCCAAGATGATTTTAATGAGTTGGCCAAGCATGTTCATCACTGATATTTCATTTTGGACAAGTAATTCAAAAAGCTAATGCTTTGCCTTGTACCAATCAGTACTCTGAGAGCTTTACGCGCATTAACACGTTTAGTCCTCATAATAGAGCCACGTGAGGAGGATAAAGTTTTATCTCCGTTGTATCTATGATGAAACTGGGTCACAGGAAAATGAAGAACTTGCCTGAGATGACACAGGTGGGGAGTGACACAGCCAGGATCTGATCCGGGTGCTAATCTGACTGTAGACTCAGGGCTCTCCCATGCTGTGAGGCACTTACCTTATTCACGTAGAACAATGCCCCTCAAGAAACTTTTATTTCCTGGGGGTGAAGGGCTATAGGAAATAAAAACCACAACCACAAACTCACTCAACCACCTTATCTTTGATAAAGGGGCCAAACATGCTCACTGGAAGAATGACAGTCTCTTTAACAAATGGTGCTGGAAAAATTGGCTGTCCATATGCAGAAGACTAAAACTAGACCCATGTCTATCACCATACACTAAACTAAAATCTAAATGGATTAAAGATCTAAATATTAAAACAGAAACACTAAA
>PVJX010032869.1:0-20097 GCA_004027295.1 Dolichotis patagonum
TCTTCATCTTCTTCTTCAGGTTGGAAATCTCAGAATCACCTGTTAAAGGGAGAGGTGAGAAGGTCTGGAAAGTCACCTCTGCTCTCCACTTTCGACCTTGAGAAATGGGTACACTGCAGAGAACGTCTTATTTCTTTAGAATGCAGTTTTCATTGGGTTGTCTTAGATACTGGGGCAAGAATTCAAGTTGAACTCCTCTGCTTGGCAGAAGAGTGGATGTACGAAACAGGAAGGGGAAGGATGATAAATTACTCTCAAGCTACTTTCCAGAATATCTCTAGCTTAACCTCCTCTCAGGCAGAAGGAGGCAGAGCTACCTCTACTCTGGTCCCAGGAGCTACGGCTGTACCCAGGGATCACTATCTCAGAGCTTCCCGCCTGGGCTTCTCCTGTGGCAGGGAAAATCTTCAGCCAGTTCAAAGCAGTGGGCCACATTAGAAGGCCCCTGGGGACACAGAGAAGTGTCTGAGTACCACGGCAAGCATAGTAAGTTAGAACACTATTTTCTCCTCTGCTTTTTTACCCTATAACCCAAACCAACAAATGCTTTAATATAGAGACTATTTTGTACTGCATTATGGGCTTAATTATCCATGGTTTTCTCTGACTCACAGTTATAGAAAATTTTTGTATGTGCATGTGTTTATTTTATTTGTTTATGTAAATTGGGCCATTGCTGGTATTCTGTATGTAGCAAAGCTTGAAATTTAGCACATGTATTACCTCTTTCTCTCTCATTTCTCACAAAATAATGTGGCATGTCATGTGAGCTAGTAGCACATTCTCCTTTCTCTTTCTTTTCCAATATTTGCTCAATTATTTTAACACAAATTAATTAAAATTAGGCAAAATGATCAAGATCACTTCTCAGTTGAAATTACCTACTTTTTAAAATTTTTGAGTTTCTTTTTAATCAGTTATAAATTCCTATGCCAGGTAATACAGGATTTATTCATATTACATTAGCAGTGGAAAATGTGAAAAATGCATTTATGTGCAATATTCTGCCTCTGTTTCTAACGCACATGGTAAAGCATTTTAATTTATAGGCAGCCATGTACAAATACTTTAAAAAACAAGCTTTGCTCTACCATCTGAGATAATAAGTTTATTATGCTTTAATGACTTAATTTCCTTTCTTATTTAAAAGAGTAAATATTAACCTGACAAACAATTGAAATGAATTATACAATATACTCAGAAAAAAAGTGGGTGATATATCTTTGAATTGGATAGTAAGGTTTTCTTTGTTTTAGTTTAATTCAATTTTATATTTAGCTAGAAAGAGCAGCAAAATCATCAAACCAATCAATGATTTCTTTCTGCAGTGAACTCAAGATCTGTCTCGGACCCCTACGACCTGATAACCTGTATGACAAGTTTACTAAGATAGATAATTTGATTAATATAATTGTGAGTTTTTAATTGATTGGGCTCAAATATTTTGCTGCATGACTTATTTTTGTTTCAACTCACAGGAAGGAAGTGTGAATCACCATGATTCTTCAGGGAGTTGACAGGTTTTTCATAACATAGGATAGAATTTTTTACTTTATTGACTAAATTTGGCCCTGTATTTTAGACAACTGAGCTGCCATGTCCAAAGGGGAAGCTTTGAGACTATTATTTTGAGAAAAAGAAATGTGCACCTGCAAATAATAGAAAGATCATTTGACGCCCTTGGACTAAGATAGCAAAATTGAATATATTCCAAAATAACAGTCATAAACTTAGTTACACAACAGGCCTGACACTGGAAGGCAGGTTTGGCAGCCCTTGGTGACTTCTACCCTGGAAGCCCAGCACAAATCCCCGGGGCCCTGTGGGTAGAGAGGAAGAGGATCTTGGCTTGGTTCTTCTGACCAATGGTCTGTCTGTGCTCACACGTCAGCAACAAAGACAGCCATGAAAAGGGACAAACACTGAGATTTTTGCTAATTTCACTGAGCAGACAGTTTGCACTAATAAACCTGGTTTAGAAAAAAAATAATGCAATCCAACATATCTCATACTTTACGTGTATTGAAATAATTTGTAAATAATGTGATCTTTACATATGAACTGAATCATTCACTTAAAGGTAATACGGTAGAAGAATGTCTCTTGTCTCTCTCACAAGTGTCTGGCACAGCATTTTATACAGCACTGCACCATGGACATCCTGACATTCTGAGGTGAAAACATTCAAGAACAACCCCTGCCATATTATAGCAGCCGATGCATACCCATCTCTATAGTAGCTCAATTCATAATAGCTAAGTCATATGTGCAGGCAATGTGTCTGTCAGCAGATAAGTGGATACAGAAAAAGTGATATTTAAATCCAATGGATTACTTCTTTCCCATAAAGAAAAATAAACTTGAGTCATGTGCAGGAAAATGCATGTACTTGAGACGATAATGCTAAGGAAAAAGTCAGAAACACAAGTTTAATATTCAGTATTTTCTCCTATATGAGAAACCAAAGCTATAAATAAAAAGCAAAATAAAAGACAGATAATAGGAGGTAGGGAGTTAAATCTTTCTGAAATGAAATGAAAATCAAGAGATGAATGGAGAGGAGAGCTTTTCCCTTTAGGATGAAAAACGAATTAAGATGTGTTATGATCATGTACAATTCCACAGAAGAAATGTATACATCATATACTGTTAACATGTGCTAAAAAAGAAGGAAAAAGAAAACTCTACCAATCTTAGAACTACTTAAAACTCTTTGTGATTCTTAAAGAACATTGGTATGTTAAAGGCTCTTAGGTAACATTAATTTACCAGTCTAATTTTCTTTACCCCACAATTCCTCAAAGTTATTCATTCATGAAAGTCTGCTAACACTGTTGGGAAACAAATGTTCTTTTAGCTAGGTGCCGCTGAGTCCTAGACACTAGTACTAGAGAATAAATATGCAGCTGCTCCTCTGCAAAGTAGTAGCTGCTTGCAAAGTTTCAAATCTAAATATGTCATTGTCCCCAAAGCGAGACTATTTTTATGGTTGTCTTTAAATCTTGTACTGATACACAGAAGGGGAGAAATTGACAATTTAACTCCAGAACAATGTTCTCTCAGACCTTAGCTTAGCATAATAAGATGTAAGGTAGTGCTACAGAAATGTTATACTTACAATATAGTACATAGATTTTTTCTGAATATTCTCAGAAAGCAATTCTCTGAGAAAATAACCAAAGATACAGCTTATTATACCTATGAAACAGGAGCCACTAGTGAAGAACAGTTGTTTTAAATTCTAATAGTTAAATGGATTTGTGGAACAGTTACATGGATATGAGGATATTTACATCATCGCATGTAGCATTTTAAGCATAATACTTATTTTGATCCGGAATGAAAAACAATAGTGAAAATGCTAGAAGACTGGAAAGTAGGGAACAAAAAAGACTGGAAAAATACAGAACAGGAGGCAAAAACATGGAAAGATACCACAAAAGTTGTGCAATTTCAGGAAATGATGTTTGCTCATTGACAATAAACAGTTGTCATCATCCATTACTAGGAAAAAACAATACAGCATTACCAGAGTTTCAACAAAAATATAATTGGAGTATTAGGAAAATGTGTAAGATACTAAGCCAGGCACAAATTATGTAGATTAGTGTAAAAGTGTCCTTACAGCAGCTTAGATACAAAAATCATAAAATGTGGGAATAGCAACAGTGGTTATATATAAATTAATAATATTTGAGCACAGGTTGTGAAATACTCTGTATTCTGTTCTTTGTTTCTAATAGCATGTTATTCACTTTAGTTTAGTTGTAACATCAACTGTGTGCATATAGAGATAATTATACTCTAGTGACTTATTTTCAATTCAAACTTCTTTCTCATTTTCTGCCCATTTCTAACATTATGTGAACTAAAACTCAAGTTTTCCATTCCACAAACATTACTATGATTAAAGTGCCAATATCTTCAGGAAACCAATGACTAGCCAAGAATTACCATTAATCAATTCTTTGACAAAGTTTTATTATGAAAGTGTAATCCATGGACCAGTCAAGAGTCTCATTAATTGCTGAAATGGGTAGACCTTGAAGCAGTCTTTTCATAGCTACCCAACTTTCCTACAGCTCAACATGATGCTCTGTTATTTTCTCACTGAACCAGATATGAGGTCAGCTCCTACTTTCCCAGTCGACAATGAAAGTTGGTCTCTATCATAGTCTCAAAGTCCACAAGCAGTTTATGAACACACCTTGTAAACATCAAGTACCAAATAGGCCTTGGGAAATCAAGTATCAAGATTAACTGGGTTCTTTCTTGCAAACATTTGCCAAAATGAGATGCAATAAATCTGCAAAAACATTCAGCAATACTCTTCTGAGACAAAATGATTGAAGTCAAGTGTTAAAAACTAGAATATAATACAAACCCATATAAACCCCAAAGTACTAATAAAAATTCAGTACTTTGGTAAAGAGGCAGTAAAATGTACATCAGAAAGATTCTACTTAGAATATATAGTAACCATTAGGTCATCCTTGCCTTTATAAAAAATTCCACGTGATATATTATGCTGCATGCATAATAATGAGAGGCTTGAATTGGGGTACGGTCCACTCAGGTTAATTCAAATATTTGTTCAATTTTAAATTAATACCTCATAAGTACTTGCTGTGTGATTCTTAGTAGTTATATTTCCTCATCAATGGAAATGGTATTAATCATCAAACTCTACATTTTTCCTTGGCTCCTAGGAAGCTCCCATTTAAATTTCTTACTTATTTACAAATTTAATGTAACTGGGATACCTGAATGAGAGTGTATCTATTTCTGTTGTTCCCACAGTAGAATTTGATCTGCATATTATTTCTCATTCTGCTTTGCATACATTTGATTTTATAAGCTTCATGAAGACCTAGAAGAGATAAAGTAGTCTGCAAGTCAATTTTGAATAAATAAATCTAGGTACAGTATGGAAAAATATGATACCCTTAATAAAGCTTATTAAGTCATTTTTGGGAAATATCATTCTAATAAGAAATAGTAATCATATGCATCTTTTCCAAGTAATAATTAAGTAACAATGTCATATGTATGTGTGTTAAAGATATGTATGTATGAAAATACATATGTTTTTCTACTCACAGTAACCTCCTATAGAAAATGAAGATTCTATTATTTAGTTAAGGATGAGAATACTGTAACTAAGATATGTTGAGCTTGTAAAATTTGGGTTTTAAACTTTGTTAATTTCATATGACCCCAACATGCAAAGAAATCTAAGAAGTAAGGCATTTAAACACATGTCTAGATTTCACACTCTTCTGCTGTCTCCTCCATTCATCAAGATGAGGTATAGCTACAAAAAGAAAATTTCAGCAGACCCATTTCCTTGCAGACACAGTAATTCATGTTGATGAGTCTAAATTACGCTTGTTGGGTTATCACATAAAAATAAGTTCTGTTTACCCAGATGACAGTAATTACTATGTTCAGTGAAAAAACACAGTCAAGGATGATTGTTTGCCCAATAATAAAATTTTCTATCCTCCAGCCACCAAATTATCTGGGGAATTGGCTGAATTCTTCATGATACTAACTTACAAAGACAACACAGGAGAAACAATAACTCATTGCATGAAGATGCCTGAGATGTTAAGGTGACATTTTTTTTTGCAAAGATACCCTTCCACAAATTTATTTCTAAATCTTAAAGGAAATTGTGAGATATGTGAAATAGAATCACAGATCATAATATTTTTCTTGTACAATGAGAATAGCAACATATTTTTAAGCAGTCTGAGTTGAAAGTCAATTTATAAATGTAAGAAGGATCTTATGACCTGTAAAAATTTGAAACTCTAATTAAATACATGAAAAAATTCAGTAAGATAACATTCCTTTATAGAAGCTTGGTAGACAGCACTATGGGAAAGTTTTCTCACACTAAAAGTAAATAAAATAGAATAGAAGTTTAACTCCACGATTTAAAAACTTAAAATGCAAGATTCTTGAGCTATAAAATGAGGACAGTGCTAGAATACATTCCATGCAGTTATTCTAATAAAGCATGTGAACTTTTTCTTAGGGTTTTGGGAATGCTTAGTAAACACTGAACATTTTAGTTTTGAGTTTAGATACAAAGCACATGTTCAAAAATGTTTGGCAAAATCAATCAAAGCTTTCCTACCTATAAAGGACAGGTGCAATATAATTTTATGTAATAATAATGTTTAAATGGACATTTAAAATTAAATAAAAACTCTATACATCATTAAATATAAATACACTTAAGGATAGAATGCATGGTATGTAAACACATGACATCAAATGTAGTTTGTATGTTGACTATTTTCATCATTTTCAAAAATTGTGTTGAAGTATAGTTACTGTCTTAGTTACTTTTCTCTCTTTGCTGAGAAAAAAAAAAACCCAATACTCAAAGTTAAAGGAAGAAAAGTTTATTTATCTTACAGTTCCCAGAGGTTTCAATCCATGACATCTGGTTCCATAGCAGAGGGGCCATAGTTCATGGCAGCAGAAGATGACAGCAAAAACAACAACAGCACAAAAGAAAAACATAAGCCTCTTTCTGACCCTTTTGTTTTATCCAGAATGCTGAAATTAGCAGTGCCAACCCAACCTGATCTAACCCAACCCTATCCAAAGCAATCCAATCCAATCCAATCCAATCCAATCCAATCCAATCCTTAATCCCAGCACCTAGAATCCCAGAATTGCGTTACAAATCAGTCACAAACTCTAGATTCAGCTGCCTCCAAAAAAGCCCCATCTAAAAGTACATGAAGTTTTGAGGGGGGTATCCAGACCCAAACCATAACAGTTATTATCTGGTAAACACACTAGAAACTTAGAGTTTGGTGTAATGCATAGATATGGAATTGCACTTTTCTATGTAAATTAAATTTACCATAAAATAGCCAAGCATACATATATTAGTCAATAGCTAACCACCATTGATCCTTACACTGTACTTTAAAAAAAATATGTTCATATATTTAACATACATTTTTCTGTTTTTATTTTTAAATTACTCATTTTACGAGGTTAAGGGATTTTTATTTTTTAAGTTTTCTTTTATTAAAGGATTTATTACAGCTTGTATTATGATTGGAAAATGTTAACTATTTCAACTATGCTTTCTTTCATCTTTGAAATAACAACTTCGACATAGTTTTTAAATCTCTTTTTCTTGGTGGTGCTGAAGATTGACCTCAGGGCCTGGTGAATGCAAAGCACAAGATCTACCATTGAGTCACAACCCTAGCCACTGTTGTTAAATCTTAGAGACCCCCCTCAAAGGTAATATGACAACATTTTAGATGCGTGATTCTATTTATCCCTCACATCCTACCTGCTGTTGCTCTCAAATGCTCTGGTGACTTTTTTCCTTTTAATTATATATTTCTTATGTTTAATACTTAAGGAAAAATTAAATTTATGAGTTGAGTAATGAAATATGATATATGATTTAGTGAGAAATTTTATGCATCTGTTTATTATCCACAATTTATGGAGTCAGTAGTAGCTTCCACTGCGTGTGTGTGTACATGCATAATGTATGTGTGTATATTTGAATTAGATCTAAGGAATAAACTCAAAACACTTTGCCTGTAGTAGTGATCATGTGAGTCACCTCCCTTACCCCTCTCATGTTCAGTGCAACCTTGACCACTGGCATTTCAGCAGGTGACTCTGATGGTGCACAATCAAGATAGTTTTACAAATATACAATGCTTTCTGGCCAGTGATAATATTCAAATTATGTAATATACCTGATATCAGAGTGAAAAAGAATGTGACAATGTGACAAAGAAATGAATGGATGTGAAGAAAATTCAACACTGGAGCTAAAAGACTTTTTGTAGAGTTATATTTCTATTCCTGAAAAGGATTAAATTAAAATGTCCCAACAATCTTCCCCATCATTAATTAATAGGCTTTTAGTCTCTCATTTTGACTGTCACTTAAGGTTTGCATGGAAAGATCTTAAAAACTGGTAAGCACTATGTATTTAAAATATATTTTTTGCAAACCATAAAAGCGAATTTATGTGCTTCCCAAAGAAATGATGGTTGTTGTTAATATTTAGCTTCACCTGGTATGGATAAACTTATAGCTATGAACTACTAGGAGCACTGACACACAGGAACCATGACTTTCATTGATTCACAAAATTATTCTGGGATTTTTTTCTGTTTGTTTTTATTTGTTAATGAAGATTAACAACTCTAAATGTAAGAAGCTTTCAATATAAAAAAAAATTCCATGAAAATATACCTTGTAGTCTTAAGTTCAACTTTAAAATTCTGGAAGATATATAAACTGAGGAAATAACTAGTCACTGCAAAATACAAATGTATGTAATGAAAACGTTTAATGTCAGCAATAAAATGACTATGAGGAATTTGGAAAATTAATACCTTTCATTTCAGATAACAAAAAGTCATTTTTACCATGTAAAATGCAATAAAGAAGCTGTTTATGTTTCCGTATTTGAAGAAGGAATAGATTTCTTACATTGCTCTAAGATTAAGATTATACCAAGCAACTAAAAGGCAACCTACTGGAAATGAGTTTTATTTAAATACATAGAGAAGAGCAGAAAATAATCTTTAAAATAGCAACACAAAACATATTTCTAAAAATATCAATTTTCATAGAGTACAATGAATGAAGACTTTGGGGAATTATGAGTAACTGGGAAACTACTCAAAATTCCTGCATAAACATTTGTTATTAGATTTCACTGGATTTGGCCATGGCTTTGTTTTTAAAGTAAGCCAAACAGGGGTATCAGTGAGCTAGAACATAATAAATATATTATTTTATAAAATATTTCATCATACAATTACACTGAATACTTTCCTCTTATCATTTATTTAACCATATTATAGAGTAACTCATTTAAATAGTGCTTTTTTCTTCAATAAAAAGTTTTGTATTTTATACTTTTTTGAGCTGAAAATCCACATAAACATTTAGAAGAATATCTTTCTATAAAACAAGTTCTTTACCTGTCTTAATTTTATTTTGCTATTTTGATTATATAGATGTTTCAGTTTTATGTAAATAAATTCTCTTGTTTTGTTTATGATCCTTTTCCTTTTTGTACCTAGCTTTCAAAAGTAATGCTTAATAATATATTTTCATTTTCTTTTGGGTTTCATAATTTGCTGAGTTATGTTTAGTTATCAAATCCTTGACAATTATTTCCATCAAGAGTTCATGATGACTAAAATTGATTCTGAAATAAATGGCTCATATGTCTACTTGATATTGTACTCTACCTTTATCCTTTATATTAACTCTTCTTATATACACTAGGTCATATTTCTGCATTGTCCATCCATTCTTGGTCATTACCGGACTGCGTCACTTATTATTTTCATTCTGGATCTTCTTTCTTGGACAATATTTATTGATCTGAAAAGAAGTAATGAAAACATTTTAACAGCAGCATAGAGGAATGTGGACTTCATAACTTGATGAGGAATGTGGTTTGAAAAGAAAACTATTGACATTGTGCAGTAGTTGTTTTCATTTTAGATGTTAGAAGTTACAATTCAAGTATTAGTTATTACCATTCACTGGCAGAAACTCTTGGATTTGAGGGCTAGATACAAATTTGAACTTTGGATCCTAATGACAGCTAACCTCGTGGCTAGTGTTTGATTAAACTGCTTAAAGTTTCTAACACACAGCCCTTTTTAGTAAGATTATTCATTCCAACTTCATCAGTTTAAAATCGATCCTAAGTGGGATCATAAATGAACAGATAAAACGTAGTAAGTTGCCAAAAAATAAAGTTAATACAGTGGTATTAACTCGAATGAAATGAAATGAATGAAAATTCATGCTCATTGCTCCTTTAAAATACCCTGGAGATTTTTTGTATTTCTGATCTGGAAAATTCTTGACTCTGTTGAATTGTTTTATCTTCCCTTAAAATGAATCTCAGAACCTAATTGTCATGTATCAAGTAGCTGTAAAATAAAGGTTGATCTGGTCCAAGACTGCTTGTAGTAGTTGGATTGAAGTTTACTTATCAGTCACATGCCACTTAGAGCACAATTATCATTCATTATGTATCACTCTGACATTGTATCCCTTACCTGTGACTTCAGTCATGGCCCGGTCAGCCTTCTCCGGGAACAAGCTGCTTTCCTTTGCCACACAGGTTTTTGAAATCCTGTCAGAATGCTATTTTCATTACACACTTTTCATTATTACACTGCCATCACTGAACAAGTCTATTTCAAAGATTTTTGGGAAAAATGACAGGAAACAGAGCATTTTATTTCCTCATTTCTTCATTAGATTAGAAATGTCAAAAAAGATTTACATTGTATTTATTTTTATTAAATGGATTGATAGATCTTTCGTAAAGTAAAAATAGAGAATTTAATTTTGAATGCTGCAGGAGTCAGAGAACTGTACATGAAGCCTCTCTTCCATGAAATCATTCTCTTCATTATTTAGAAGACTTACATTTCATTGTCAAACTTTGGGCCACATTATTATTTTGAAGTTATAAAATATTTTAGGCCTTCTAAAACACCAGCTACATAATAAAACCTGTTCGTTGCCAGAAACAAACTGCCCCACAGTGAACGTAAATTTTTATTTTCAGGGTTACATCTTGGCTTATAAATTATATGTAACTTCTTTAGATGATAAATGTTAACAGATTACAAGACAAGAAATAAGATCTAAGGATATAAACCATGTTAGAGAACTTGCTTTATATACACCAGGCCCTGGGTTCAATTTCTGGGGGAGGTGGAATGAGACAGAGAAACACAGAGAGAGAGAGAGAGAAAGAGAGAGAAGGAGAGAGAAAGAGACAGAGAAGGAGACAGAGGCAGAGAGAGAGACAGAGAGACAGAGAGATACAGAATGCAGAGACAGAGGGAGAAAGAAATAGTAATACCTTTGTCTGAAAGTTGTTGAACACTTAATGATAAACATGAAGTTGACTTTACAAAATGATAAATACCTAGATATTTTTGGTCTCCACAAGTAACAATTTCACGTGGTTTGATGTCAATGTTGCTCAATAACTGTAATCTCTCTCTGACCACAGAAGTGGACCTTCAGCAGGACAGTACAGTTGGACTTCTACTTCTCTGTAGGTTCCCAATCTTTAGATTTAACTGAAACTGCCCATATGTAGTGAACATGCATGGTTTGCCTTTTCATTATTTATTACAACAACTATTTAAATGACATTTATGTTGTGTTCAATGTTATAAATAATCTAGATATGATTTAAAGATAGAGCAATACATCTCAGTGAAGTGCTTGCCTACCAGGCACACTGTCCTAGGTTCCATCCCATACCACAAAAAAGAATTGATAAAGTATATGGGAGGATACCAGTATGTAAAAAGCGAATATCATGGCATATTCTACCATGGGCTTGAGGGTTCTTGAGTGTATCCATGAGAAGGCATGAGAAGGTGGAGGTGGGTCCTGGCACCAATCCCTACAGATACGATCTTCCTTCCTTCAGTCCAAAGTTATCATGGGTACAGGGCAAGGCCAACTGGAATAAGACAGAGCTCATCGTGTGGCTTATCCTGATACAGTGATGATTCAACACAAGGTTTTAACTCATTTTCCAGTGACATCCTTCACCCATGCCATGCATCCATCCGACAGCCCCGCTTACTCCTGACCAGGGCTTCTGCTCACCCAAGGCTATGCTCATTATCTTCACTTGGCTTCCCAAAGGGGAATTTAGCAGCCATACTGCTGCACATCAAGTTCTTTATGCAATGCAGCATTACAGAGAACATGGTTGTGCGTGGGCACAGGTCATGATGCAGCTGCGGTCAGTGTTAATCATATTCAGTGCTCTCAGATTTCCCAGATCAGAAGATATAGTGTTCATTCTAGATGGAGGAAGACAGTCTGTATGTGAAATAAAAGTAAACACTGCATGCATATAAAAAGTATAAATTCCTATGCATATGTCTTTTATTAACATAACAAGGTCATAGTTTAGTGAAATCAGAGAGAAAAAATAGGAATTATTTTCTTACAGTAAGAGTTACTTAGCTTCTTGTTTGCGTTAGTGACAGTTTTCCCCTAGATACTTGGAAATAATCATTTTTCTTATGTATAAATATTAAAAAGAATAAAATAAACTAGAAGAATATATTTAGTTCTTATGACTATCCAGGTGTGAAATATATAGAAATATTGCAATGGTGTAAAACACAATCTTACACATTAGAAAATTGCACGCAAGTTGTAGGAATATTGTCAGTCATAAAGATATAATCAAATAATCCTAATCAAAGCCTTTAAAGTGTTTATTTTTATAACTAGAAGTAAATTTCATCTTAATTTTATACAAATGCCAACTTTTATGAGTGACAGATAACAAATTTTGTAATGTCACATTGTATTTTCAAAATTTTACTGTTTTTTAATTATATATTATATCATTAAATATGTTTATCTGGTCCATATGAATAAACAAATTGGTAAATATTTTCATATTTGTTAATTGCACAGAAATTTTAAAGGGTTTTTTTCTTTTTTTGAGAGATCTGGTATCATGCATATATACCTAAGTGTAAGCCAAAAATTACTTATGGCATCAAAGTACGCTTTTACCCAAAATTTTTTATGTGTTGCTTTCTCATACAAATTCATGATAAAATAGTTAAGAATTACAAAATAACAACTAATTTTACTTCAGTCTCTGATACTTCAGTTTCACTGCATGTAACAAGGCAGTCTTTCACTGTCAAGTGTATCTTAATGTAAAACAGATGCTAATTTTAATTAATTATTATTTCTCGTCTGAAAAACAGAATGGAAGGGACTGTAAATCAAAGGCTGAAGTAACTAGGGGATTTAGATGATAGAAATCATCCTTTTCAAAGCTAATATTCCACTGTGATTTCCAGAGTTATTCAAATCTAGTACATGATTTACAGCTTTAGATTCCTTGCTGAAGGTTTTTATATGGACTTAAATTGATGGGGAGAGTATTCTGATATTAATAGGAAAACTCAGCTCATCGTAAAGTGTGCTAAAAGAAATTTCAGGCCCACTGGGGAAATGAAGGTGTCGTCAATCCATCAGCTTTTGTGTTGCAGTTAAGACACAACCGTCCAGTCGCAGACACTCGCGACGTTCGATTCTTGCTCACGGGAGGGAGGATGGCAGAGTCAGGGTGGGTTGACTGGCTAAGTTTCACTCTGACTCCAAGCGCCAGACTAAAGCAGCAGCCACTCTGGCCCATTCCTGTTCCATGATTGAAGGCCTAACAGGAGAAGCCAGTTCAAATAATCAGATTGGAAAGGCCTGCTTAATCGCAGCCAGTAAGGGACCTGGTCATGCCCATTGGCTGAAGCGTGTTAGTCACACAGTGAAAGTCGCTGTGGAGCAGATGCTCGTTCCTCCCACAGAAGGAGCGGGAGCTCTCACATAACAGTGGGTGGTTCCATGTAACCCTGCTGCAGGAGCCATGCAATGGTACGAGCGTAAGAGCGTAAGAGCGTAAGAGTGTAAGGGCGTAAGAGCGTAAGAGACGTAAGAGCGTAAGAGCGTAAGAGCTAAGAGCGTAGTCCATTGCAACATATACGATGTAGCCAAATTGCCAATATTGACCACAATCACCTGTGCATTTGGAAAGTTTCCAGTGATATTTTTTTTACTTCACTAATAACCTTCTTCCTTTCCGGAAATGCGTTCCTCCTCTGTGTGACCACTGCTGACTAACAGCAGATTTTTAACTTGACAGCCTGCTGGAAATGCTGCTTATTCTCCCCTAGAAAATCACTGTGGTTGCGGGAGAACAAAATAAAAAGAAGATGGAGACAGCAGAGACAGTGTGATCTGAAAAATTAGTATCTTGCAGGGATAGAAAAATACAAAAGGAAAGTCTGAGAACAGAGGGGATGCTGATGGAGACTGAAATAGCAAACATTGTCTCTGCAACATTTGCAAACGCCAATCGGGCTTATTAAGTTTTATGGCGTCTGTGTTACTGTCTCCCTGAAAAGTGAAAATACTTAAAAGTCAATAACAAGAATCAGTGGGGGTAAAAACAGACTCGTTTTAACTACAAACGTGATCAGGTTAATTTCCAACTTCCAATGTGTCTGAGAACTTTAGTGCCGCATGATAATGAATAAAATAATGAGAGCGCGCTGATAAAAACAGTAAACTGCTTCTGCCAGGTACTGTTCGCCTCGTAAATGTTTCGCTTTATCCTAGAAGCGCGGTAGGCACAAGACCTCATGAGGAAAAAGAGATGTTTCTTTTTACCGCTGCAATCCACTAAAACTGTGTTTGAAATTTACTCCCAAACTAGCTGTCCTAACGCATGTCATACCTTGCCGTGTACAATCCCGTAAACAGAAGTGTGAACGCAAGGTGAGCTTGTAGCTTCCTGATTATGTGGCGTTTCTCTGGCTGGAATGACTTTTCTAGTCACATTTCTCTACCCCAAGGTAACAAATCCTGTTATTGTAAATGTGATTCTTACATATTTTAATTCTCTCCTGTATCCCCACGTATTCCATCTCCCCTACCACCGTCACCCTGTACGGGGATAATTTTTGCACCTCTGTACTTGTCATACCTCATCCAAGTCTTTCACCTTCCCTGAGGATTGAACATCTTAAGGAACTTGTTTGTTTCCACTTTACTTCATATTCCAGTGGTTATTCCGACAGTACTCAATTAACATGAGTGGAAATCCCCACGGCCAAACTGAGCTATTACTGCAGTTTTAATTTTTACCATTAAAAAGACAGTTGGATCTACTGGATATAAACAATCCATATCATCACATAGAATGGCCACAATTGACTAGGATAGTCACTAACGTTTAATAAATGTTTATCAGACCACTTAAAAAAATATGAATGCACCTACAAAGTAATATTTCATCTTCCTCACATATACACCATTATTTCTAGGCAAATTGAAAAACTACACGTATTATAACTTTTTAAAATAAATGGTAAGTGAATTAGTGTTTCATTGCTAAAACCATTCATCTGCTCTCAAGAACTCTGTAGCTGTTCTTATCTCAGAGAATAGATTTATATGTCTGTTGCATATAATAAACTTCCTGAAATATTTTGAAATCAAAATCACAATCAGGTAATGCATAATGATAAACTTGATTGTACTGAAGAAAACAGGCCTTGGTTTTTACGTTGTCAGCCTTGTGAAAGAGGTAGAATTATTTTACTGAAAAATCTATAATTTGAAGTGCTGCTATGTTTGGAATGCGATGTGTGAGGAGAACAGCATCTGGCTATATTTTTAAAGACCTAAGACACTGAAATTCGGTGTCTAAATAGGAAAGAAACCAGAGAGGTTAAAGTGATAGCTGACTACATGTTCTCAAAATAGACTGGCAATGTGAATAATTCAGGAAAACACCAATGTATCTATACCTAAACTTTTGGAGGAAATTTAATTTTTATTTTTAAGGTATCAACTCAAAAATTAATTATAGCCACTTATTAATACTGGTGCTTTGTTACAGCTGGAATTCATGTGGTAAATAGAATCAACCATTTTTCGTTAAGGTGAATCATATAGAGCAAAACACTGTATTAAGATAAGTTTACTAATACTTGGAATCTTGGAACTGGACTTTAATAAATGAATTCCTCTCCATAATAGATGTAGGATGTTTTGGTTAATTTTGAAATGTTGAAAGGCTTTTTGATTTATAGAAGAGTTGCAAAAACATAGAAGAGAGTTCCTATGTAGCCTGCATCCAACTTATTGTAAAGTTCATGTTGGATGAAATCACACTACATTTCCCAAGCTATGAAATAAATACCATTAACTAACCCATATACTTCGTTCATATTCACCAGTTATCTGTTAATGTCCTTTTTCATTTCTTCTTTTCCTGTTCCAGGAGTCACATTTCACTTAAGTACTATGTCTCTTTAATCTCGTCTTTGTGAGTTTCTGTTTTCACCTGTTTTTCCTGGTATTAGAATATTTTAGACTAGTATTATTCAATTTGCGACCATCTGATATCTTATGATCCACCTGGGTGTCTTGCACATTGCAAGCGTTACATGATGTCAACATGAATGGTCTCGCTTGTCTGGCTAAGATGAAGCATGACCACCCGTAAACACACGTGCTACTTTCTATCCATACTCTGTTTGTCAGCAATGAATTATTCATTTCACACCAGAGTCAAGAAAGCGTGCTAGCGGGATGAGTTTCAAAAACTTTGCAGATTTATGAGTAAATCACCACAGTGATGATTACGTATCTACGGAGGGGATAGGGAGCCAGGCCAGTACCCTTGAGGCTCTGCCCATCAATTTTACCATGCATTAGTGAAGCTGGCCTACAGAAACACAGACTGGCTGGTCTATGGAAAAGGGAGAGCCTGCGATGCTAGTGGTGATTTTCAGATGTTGTCATTCCACCTTTACTCCTCATTGTAGTACTTTAAAGAATATTTATGTCTTTCTCCATGTAAATTAATAGATTAAATAAGTTGCATAGGTATGTCAGTGTTGCTTCATGAATATTTATCATATTGAGGTAGTAATCTCAAACTCATATTTGCTTTTTTCTCAATTTGTCCCTGGCCAACAGGGGCTCATGGGATAGAGTCCCGTGATCTATCAACATAGTTGTGCCTTTTAAAAAGCCCACTCTTAGCTTCTGTAATTACACAAGTTTCAGTTGTATTTTCAGTATTCAAACTTAGAATTAGCTGTTCCTCAGGGGAAGCTCAGTTCATTTTAGTAAAATTAATATTTACAGGTCAAAAGGTGGATGTTTGATGTACTCATTGTTAGAGTAACAGACACACAATTTATAGCTTTATTAGAATATACAGATATTCCTAGCATTAATTTAAAGAGAATAAAACAAAACCAACCAAAACAAAACAGAATAAAGCAAATCATAATAGAACAATGCAAATGACACAGGACTTCAAAACAAGACAACAGGAAATCAACAATGGCTACCATAATGTTTCTTGCTTTCTTCAAAATAGTTGTCCATACCTCACAAATAATAAAATCAAACAAAACAGAATAAAGCCACTCAAAACAAAACAATATAGCAGGAACTCAATAATGGCTATTTTTAATGTCTCTTGTTTTATTCAAAGTAGCTCTCTATACATTCACACATGATGAAATTAAAAAAAGAATAAAGCCACTCAAAGCAAAAGACTGAAAGCATTACAAGATTTCAAAAAAATACATAAAAAGTCAACAGTGGCTACCATAATATCTCTTGTTTTCTTCAAAATAGCTGTTCATACCTTAACACATACTAATATCAAATGAAACAGAATGAAACCAATCAAAACAAGTGAATAAAAGTGTTATAGGACTTCAAAACAAGATACTAGGAAATCATCAATGGTTACCATAATACATCCTGTTATCTTCAAACAGCTATCCATACCATCAACCACAGGAAAATCTAACAAAACAAGACAGAATAAAACCAAAACTAACAAAATTGTGGAAATGATATAAGAATTCAAAACAGATAACAAGAAATTATCAGTGGTTACAACTTTCCCTTTTTAGATGTTTCTTCTCCTATCACTTTCATAATATCTATTGTGCTTTTTGGATCCCACTAACTCAAGTTTTTATGCTTGGGAGATAACTCTGTGTTCACCCATATGAGTTTAAATAATTTCAACTATGAGCATGATCTCCAGTTGAATCCATTTACCTATAAGAGCCTCAAGACTATCCTACTTTTTAGCTGAGTAGCTTTCCATTATACAAAAATACCATATTTTCCTTATTCATTCTGTTCTTGATAGGCAAGTTGCCCTTGCTTTTTTCTTGTCTCCCATCTCATGGAACAATTGTTTTCTCTCTTTTGATTTTCAGTTTGTGTATTTCCTTTCAAGCTAAATATGTTTCTTATATACAGCATATTGATGGATCTTGTTTCTTAATCCACTCTCCCTATGTTTCTTTTAATTGCTGATTTGAGGCCATTTACACTAACGGTTACAACCGGCATACGTTGGTTTGTCTCCGTCCTGTTACGCTCCTGTTGATGGCCCTCTATTTTCCGTGTCATTCAATTGCCTGTCTTGTTTGGTAATCCTCCTCTGCTGCTGTTGCTGGAACCATGATCATCTTTATCTCTCTCTACCATATCTTTCAGCCTATCTATGGGGTTGGTTTTGTAGTCATGAATCCCTTCATTTGTCCTTTATCATGGAAGTATCTTATTTTTCCACCAATTTTGAAAGACATTTTTGCAGGGTACATCAATCTGGGTTGGAAGTTGCTTTCTTTCAGGGTTTGAAACACTTCACTCCAAACTCTTCTCGTTTTCATGGTTTGTGTTGACAGGTCTGCCATGATTCTGGTTAGTTTTCATTTATAGGTGATCTGTTTCTTTTCTCTAACATTCTGTTCTTATGCTGAATTTCTGGGATCTTGATTGTTATAGATCTGAGTGTAGATTTGCTTTTGTTATGGCTAGTTGGAGTTCTATATGCCTCCCTTATCTATGCCAGGTCCTTTCCCATGTTTGGGAACTTTTCTGCTATTACTTCTGTAAATAGTCTTCTTATGTCATTTGTGTTGATCCCTGCTTTTTCACTGATACATATCACTGTTATATTATTTTTCTTTGAACCATCTTACAGCCATTGAATTGTTACTTCCTGGTTCCTTGTTATTTTTTAGAGTTATTTCCTTTCACAATTGCTAGCTGTGATCATGTCTTCAAGGTCAAAAGTCTATCTTCAGTCTCTTTTGAGCAGTTTTGCCAGCTTTTGATGAACTTTTTTATTTCCTGGATATCTCTTTGAATCTATTTCATACATTGTAATTTCTCCCTATATTGTTCATTCAAGGTTTCCATCATTTTTCCTATTCTTCTCTTTTTTATCTATGTCCTCTTTAGTTATGGTCAGCAATTCTTTCAATATGTTTGTGATTTCTTCTTTTATCTGATATATTATTTCTGATTTCAATACTTTTACAGTCTCATGGAGTTGTTTTCTTACTTCAGTTGCTATCTTGTCAGAGATTTCATATGTGACTTCCATTTTCTTCCATGTCTATATCTCCCAGACTTGTCCTGTGTGGGCTGGAGGTCTGAGTTTGCCTTTTGCTCCTTCATCTTGACATTTTCCTGGGTTCCCCCCAACAAACCTGTTGTAGGGTCTCAGGCACTTCCCTTACTTGCTGCCAGAAATGGGTCTGGCACCTGGATTTATTTGACTGTAGGTTTCCAGGGAGATAGCAGGGCATGGGATAGGATTGTGCAGACCTGTGCAGCTACACTGATAGCCAGGGGTGCATGGTGGCAGGGCTGCTTCTTCTCCGAGCCTGTATGTTCATACCAGGACTCCCCAAATGGTGTCAGGCACACCAGGTTGTGTTCGTCTGATTCTTCTGGTGGGCACTGGCTGCCCAAAAGAAGCAAGGGACTCCAGTGGTGCCCTGTGGGCATACAAGGCCTATCTGGCTGTTTCTCCTTTCTGTGCTGGTTACCCGAGGCAGGCTTTCCAGTGGTGGCTCTGGGTCACAGGGGCAGGTCTGGCTGCCTCTCCTTGCCCGTGCTGGCTGACCACAGGAAGCAAGCTTTTCAATGGTGGGTGGCACATAATGGCAGGCCTGGCTGCGTCTAGATATTCCTAGCTTAATGATCTACTCTTTTAATGACTGTCTGGTGCTTGGTTAAGACTCAAGAAATTCAAAATTTCCATACAGTGTTAGGACTATGAATAAGTATGCAATAGTTTGGCAATCACAAATGACAGCAAAGAATGTGGTGTGACATTAGAAGATATTAGAAGACAATGCACAATTATTAGAATAGTGTACAAAGATATATATTTCTTGGCTTTCCTCAGTAAAGCATGTTACCTGGGATCTGGGTTACAATAAGGAGATGCTGACAATAGAAAATCATTAGGAATGACAAACAGAGAGTTAAGGGGAAAAAATAAGAATCTGGGACATTTATAAATCACATTTGAAAGCAGGTTTTGTGAATGAAAATAGGATAGGAAATTAGGCTAATTTATGGTGCTATGTTTAGAGGAAGTCACAGAATTGCATCTGGGAATTAATGTGGACACAAGCTACTAGACAGGTGGCACAAGGT
>PVJX010032870.1:0-20110 GCA_004027295.1 Dolichotis patagonum
AGTCAAAATTTAACAGGAAAGGAAGCATTATGAATGAAAAGAGATGATTTATATTAAAATGCTGGCAAACATTGCCTGGCTTGACTTTATTAATGTTTCAAATGCTTACAATTTCCAGGTACACTTAGGACTCATGAGAGGCTGCCAGCGGTAAGCCCAGCTCCTTAAGTGCCGTACACAATCTACGTCCTTCACACAGGTCTGGGTCAACCTCCTCCCGTATAAATCCTGTCTCCGTGTCATCACGTAGCAGCAGCTTCCTGCTGGAAAGAGACCTGGTGACCTGAGAACTCATCAGTTCTCTACCCTTGCCACAGCTTGATTGCTGCAGAGTCTTCAGCTTGGCCCAGACTCAAAAGTGTTAGTCCTTTGGAGTGTCTTGGGCCAAAATCCCAGCGGGAGAGGAAATGTCAGGAATCGTCTTTTGTCACAGATAAGCTTTTATGGGTCCAAAGCACGTGTGATTAAAGGAAGCCTGCAGGAAGTTGAGCTGAGGCTTTCATAATGATTGCTTAAAAGGTATTTACCTAGTCATTCCAGTAAAAGCTCTAAATGCACATAAAAACTACTTTTAATAGCTATATAGTAAATTTATTAAGTTTGAGCCTGGAGAGATAAAAAATGGAGGAGAACAAAGTTCAAATGAAAATAAAAAGTATTTATAATTACTGATGACTGGACTTTATCAACCAGCCTCTAAAACATTAACAATAAAGGTTAGGTAATTATTTGACATTGTGACTGTGACCAAAGATGCTCAATTTAGAAACATAGTTATGTGCCTTGCTTTTCATAGCCCTGAAAGAGTATGATGAGAGGTAGGAACTAAGGTTTAGGGAAATAAACTGCTAAGAAATGGAATTTGAAAACCTACTGTCAGAAGATTAAATAATCTAATCCATAGAGATTTTTAGCATGAGTGGGTCACCTATGTATCTGAGCCTGGAAATAATTTGATATTTTCCTTAAACAGGCTATATTGCTGTTGGCAACATCAAAGACCACGATTCTAAACACAACACATGATGAGCAAGGACCTGCTCTTCTCCAGTGCGCTGGCATGTGTGTGATATGGAGGGGAGGAATGATGTAGAGTCAGTAAACATGGGGTCTGAAGTTCGAACTGCTATTTGGGAAATTCAGTCATCCTACTCAGAAAGATTTTTTCCCCTACTCATCAAATAAAGCAAATTCATATATATATATATATATATATATATATATATATATACACACACACACACACATACACAAATATATATGCATTTCATTTCGTTTCTTTCTCTTGCCTGATTTCTGTGGCTGAAGTTTTGAGTACTATATTGAACAAGAGAGTTTATAGTGAACATCTTTGTCTTGTTCCTGATTTCAGAGGAAAGCTTTTAGAATGGATATGTCCTACCAGCTCCTGAAGTGGAGCTAGACTGCCCTTCTTCCCTTCTGTGTGCGATGCCTGAGCAGGACCAGCCTCCTGAGCACGAAGCCAATCCGATCACAGGGGACTCTTGTCTGGGCCACCCTCAGCACAATATCCCAGGGTCAGAATCCCGAAATTCGTAATAATTTGACCTTTGAACTTCTGTTTTTTAAAATGAGAAAATTTACCTTAAAAACAGTAAGGGGGTATTGTGTGAGAATTTAGAGAAGAGATGAAATTTTCTTTTCAAAGATTTGGGCAAGAATGAGATACATTGGAATGGAATAGAATGATAGCACAAGGTGACCAGGCAATGGTTAGGGTTATTTATAATTATTATTATTTGACACAGAATCTTGCTATGTAATTCAGGATACCTCTGAATTCATTATGTGGAATGCTGGCCTCAAACTCATAATGATCTTCCTGCCCCAGCCTCCCAAGTGACAGTGTTGCAGGCATGTGTTACCACACCTGACTTGTGAGGCATGAATTTTTTAATCATAAATTTGTCATTAGGGTTTTTGCATTTACCTCATCATGTTCATTTATACAACTATACAGTAATGGATAAAGACATAAATATGAGTAGGATTAAGTTTTTCCTGGGAAAATACAATAAAGAGAACTAAGAGTACAAGAGAGGCTGTGAAATCTAAGTTGGGTAAAATGGACTAGATTTTGGAAAAGGACATGAACTGGAGGTCTAAAATTTTTGAAGAGATGGTTCTATTGGTGAACTAGAGTAAGTTGGGAGGAGGAGAAAAGCTAGTTAGTGAATGACAAAGAGCAGTGGTCAGTGGTGCAGCTATTGATAATTACAAGGTCTAGGTACGGAAGTGCTGGGCTCTGGACTGCAGTAGAGAAGTGAAACGCTTGCAAAGTGTGTGGACTCTGAACCCAGGATGCTGAGAAATGCAGGCTTGTGAAATTCTCCCAAAGCCGTGACAGCAGCAAGGAAGAGTAAGGAAGGAGGTAAATTCAAGTGTTATCTGGATGGTGGCATCCAGGAGAAGCAGTGTCATCTGCCTCTTTCTGAACATTTCAAAGAACCTCACTGTAGGGTCAGAAATTTCCTTCATGTCAGAATGCAAAAGGATTTGGAAATATGGCAGAATTCCACTGGGGAGGTGAAGTGCTCTTCCTTATCAAAAAGCAGAAATGTAAATGGAAACACAAGAAAAACAGGGATCTCTGGAAATCATTTAAAATGTCCTCACGTAACCATGCAGATGAATTCTTTCAAAATTAGATCTGACACAGTTCTGATCAGTCAGGAAATTATTCACATCAGGTTGGACTTGCCAGTTTTGCTGCCTTTTCCCCTGTATCATCTTCTGTTGAGTGACATATCAAGTGAAGAAGCCATGGAGATCATCATCAAGACCCCATTATGCACAATACTTCTGATCTGATCACACAGTCACGGCCAAAAAATGAAGGAGGAAAAGTACTAGATTCTTTGTCCACGTGGTAAACAGCATCCCTTGAGAATCTCCTGGGTGCAAAGCACTGCTAGTGATGGCAAACATGAAAATAGACCAAATATGACTGTCCCAATTACTCTGTGGACTCTGGACAGTGAAATCACATCATGACAACTGGAAGCACTTGTATCTTCTAACAGAAAAATAAAAGGGGGTAACATTTAGCTGCTAAAAATTGTCTCAAACCTAGCCTGTAACTGATAGCACGTTTTCCTCGTGGGTTGAGTTTAGAAAATCAAATTCTACCCCTTTAGTGGAATTCTGGGCTTTATTTGACTCTCATGGTGGCAGATGGGGCCATAGGTTCTGGAGACAAGGCAAGTTGAACTTTGGTTCTAGAGTTCCAGGAATATCTGAAGGTGAAACAGTTAAAACAAGAGACAGTGCACGACCAGTGCAGTACCAGAACACTGCATTGAGCCAGCAACCAAGTGTCAGAGCAATTGGAAGAGAGGAAATCAGGGGTGTCTTAGAGAGTGGATCCTGCAGAAGACTGCTTCTTACTTCTTAGCTTTATTATTCCTTACATCAAGAAACAGTTTAATCTTTCAGTAATTTAAACTATGAAGTTGCATTCTACAGCTATGTTTGCATACATTTGTCTCACTGTGTCTACCTTCAGACTGACACTCACCTTGAAACAGTAGGCAAAGATCTATAGCATTTGTTATGATACACATGGAGCACATCTGTCCAAATATTCTGGATCATTGGCTGCATTGCTGAGATCATCTGTATTTTCTCACTAAAGTGTTTGTCAACATCAGTGGTGTATATTTTTTTTGCAGAGTATATAATAGAACTTAATGGGTTATCATGTAGAGTCACTAAAATACTGAAATACTGCAGGGTTAGCATATTCTGACAACTAGCTTCTCTAATAAAATCTCATCATTAACTGGAGTGCTCAGAGAGCAAGAGGTTTTACCTTTTAAAGTTATTTAGAGTTTATCATAAATGCTTTTCTATCTTCCCCCAGTCTCACTACCTATTAAAATTGACTGTAATTCTAGATGCTATTCTCTTGTATGATCATGGATTTGGAACTAGAAAAGCCTCATATTGATGGTGCTGAATTAATTAATCAAGATCACAAAGCTAATTAGTATTAGAAACTTATTTTAGAAAATAAGCATTGATATAAAAAGAACCCAAGAATAATATCCTATGGATTATTTTTTCTTTGCCAAGTTTCTTGTATGAGTGTCCTTGGACCTATGACCCTTTCACTTAAAATTAAATCAAGAAATATACTTCAGACTACTTGAGAGCTCTGGTTGGTGACAGAATATGGTAATTTTCCTTTAATGGTTATTTTTAAATGTTTTATGTTCAAATTATTATTTTTAGTTTTACCCAGTGTCATTCTTAAAGACAAAACAAAATCAGAACAGAAAAAAAAATTCTAAAAGCAAAATTAGTTTGGCAACAAGCAGAAAGTCAAGGTTGCTTTGAGTTATACACAGACTCGATATTTTTATCAATTTAAATAAAAGTGCTGTAATTTTTACTAGATGACTTCTACAAGGTCATTGTATATAGATGAGTCATCATGATGCTACTGGAAAGTAACTTTAGGAATAAAGCACATTTGAAAGCACCTTTTTTTCTCCCTACCACAGTTATGCAAGTGGCAAGAATTACCTCGAACCCAAAGTAAAGAGCAGGAGAAACCAGGACATTTCAGTATATTTCCCTGCAGAAGAAATGCATCTGATCATCTCTATTAACTTTCCAGTTTTGCCTTGATATGAGTTGCTTCAAGGAAAATAAATTTACCAAAATAATCTTAACTTACTACATCCCTAGCTACCAATATCTCAGTAGATCATTGGAGCCCTAATGAGGCAAATGTCAAGTTAAACACAAATCTCAGCTTTGATCTATGAGCTTAATATCAGTACAAGAAGCCTATATCAGACTAGGAGTATTCACTGAAAATAGTTTATTTTATCACTTTTTATGTCTCTGGATAATTTGTTATTTTGTTTGTAAATATGCAGTATTAAATACAAACATATCAGATTATTATTGTTGGAATAAGCATTTCTGAGATATTGGAAAATATTCGATACTACTTGGATGCTTTCACAAAAGAAACAAAGATAATTTTTATTGTGTAATTTGTCACTATGTTTAAAACTGCACCTTCTCCAGTAGTTTCTGTAGTCAGTGTCTTACTTAATGAATCCAAGTGAAACTTCAAGCATTTTACTTTTAGCATTTGAAATATATGTAATGGAGTCATATACTAATATCACTATGTAAGAATTATTGAAATTTCCACAAGCTGTAAAATACAGTACTGCCATGGTTTGGATGTGATTTGAGAGTATCCTTCAAAGGTTTATGTGCAGAGAGCTTGTTCTTAGTATGTCAGTGCCAAGAGGTGGTGAGGTTTCTGAATGTCTGCTAGGCAAGCTTCGCTAAATACTGGTAACTAGCTTGGGAAGTGCTTCTATATTTCTAATGAAAATTTTTTGGCCAGGACCTGATAGTGATAAGTCTTTCAGAATCATTTTTTATGGATGATGAAATAGAGGCATGAATATTAAAGGGTTCAGCTGATGTTTATCAGCCAATAAAGCTGCAATGTGGTTCTTTCCACATGGCACTATCTAGCCTATCAATTAGTGACTTTTGCTCATAATCACTAATTGATCTGCAAAAATGTCCTCTTATCATGTTTCTAATCACTGCCTTCATTCATTCACCATTTGTTATTTAGCAACTACATGACTATTAGTTTAGATATTCATTAATTTAAAAGAAAAAGGAACTAAAATTAAACACACTGGAGTTTCATTAGTCAAAGTAGATATAGTCTATTATCTCTCCATGAATACTGATTTAGAATATATTGAATCATTGCTCCAAAAGGGAAATACAGGATTAGGTTCCCTCAAACCTCAAGTCACAACATCTTTATCTCTTATTTTAGATTTTTTTTTAAAAAACCAATGTACTTACTATATTATCATTAATTCATTAATATGGGACTAGTAGCCAACAATGCATAATTATTGCCTGAAGGAAATTTGTGTAACAGGTATTTTCTGAGTGAGGAACACCACAAGTTCCTTACATTTAAAAACAATGGGTAGCACTTTATCACTATGCTTGGGACCACTATAAACAACAGAACTATCAACAAAATGCATAAAAATGTGAAAAATATGGCACTAATTAGATCATAAAAGATATGCTTTGTTTGCCTGAAGCAACAAGGCAGAATATTATCTTGCTCAGCCTCAGCTGGGAAACCCAGACAGGAACCAGCATAGTAGACAATTTAAACTTTTCTCATTCTGTGCAGGGAATGAGCAGGAGCAACCCCTAACACACCACGCGTATTGATTTGGAGATTTCAAAAGAAGTGTCACACACAGATAAATCCACAAATACAGAATCTGTGTACAAAAGGGATAATAGTAATTAGATTACTATTGAATTTACTAAAATTATTAAGTTAAATAATTCATGCAAGTTGAAAATACAATACAAATAAATTTGAAGCAAAAATGCTCTACGTATCTATTTAGAATAAAATAAAATAAATCCTTATCCTTGTTTGGGGGAACTTGCTTATCCAGTCCCAAAAGTAAATAGGAAAAGAATAGGGCACAAAGGAACATAATATATAATTTCTTAGAATTCTGCCCCAAATTGTGCAGAAGGGGAAATCAGCAAGAATTTGAAATTATGAAAAATCGACACTATCTTCTTGCCACCTAGCAGGACAGAAGTACGGTATGGTCCTGAAAGTGCTCTTCTTCAAAGCACACACAGGACACACACGTCTGCTGCTTCGATGGGCTAGCCTCTGTCCCCCGCTACTTGCACCCTTGAGAATACTACTCTATTGCACATATACACACTGGCTGCTTATTCTCTGTTCAGTCTGCACTCACTGCTATAGTTAGTAACTGAGATGGAAGAATGTATACCTGTAACCTAAGAAGTGCTAGAACTGATTTCTTTCAAATGGAAAAAATAAGACTGAATCAAAAATTGTCTGAAAAGCCTGTGAGACATTTTTCACAGATTAATGTATTTTACAGTTAGAATGAGTTTTAGAAAGATTTTATTCCAGTCACCTCAATATACAAAGACAAGAATCAAAGTGCATTTATACCAGCTTATAATGATAATTACTTATACAATCTGGATAAAATGGAACAGTCTCATTTGGAAGAAGAAATATTTGTATGTTCCAGATTTAATAAATTTTTAGTGTTCAATAAAAATTGAATTGTCAACATACCAGATCGAGTGTGGAATATCTAAATGGTATCAGAGTAAGTTTTAAAAGTTGAGTGTGTTTGTAAATGTGTAATGCTGATTGTTTTCTCTGCTAATAGATAATCTGGTGCTTTGATCCATACACCAAAAACTAATGAGAAAGCTTTACTTTATGCAGTGCTTCCCTCACTTGCCTAACATGAGTGCTTTAAGCCTCCAAATTTAGAACACTAAATTCAAACTTCTGCAAAATCAATTCTAAGAAAGAAATTGATAATGTACACTATTATAAAAATGTCTAAAGGATTATCAAAAGAGCCCTCTGGGTTAACTTTTATCGTTGATATAACTGTTTTTCTCCATGAACTGATGACAAGACATGATGGAAAATTACAATGAATGCTTAAATTCCAAAAAATATTATTTCAGTAAAAGACATAGTGCTAATTCCCCTCAGAACACTCCTCCTCATATTAAACACACTTGTTCTGCCCCTCTCGTCACTTTCTGAAGCAGCTCTGGAAGGCTTCTTTTGTAAGAGTCTTTAGTTGTGCTGTTGTGACTGCCTTAATATCCTGAGTGGATTCAAGAAGTTTACCTTTCTTGGTCATTTTGACTTTGGGGACGAGGCAGAAGACACAAGGTGCCATATCGAGTGAATAAGGTGGAGAAGAACACTTTGGAATGTTTTAAAAGCCTGAATTTCTGTTGGATGACAAATGAGGAAAGTAGCATTCACTGTATTTTTGATCACCCCTTGTAAAGACATTCAGGACAGAGGGCTTCAGAAGCACTTCGGAAATTGGAAAGAATGATGTTACCCCATGTCTGTAGTGAGAGTATTGTCTGTAGCATGTCTGTAGTGAGAGTATTTTGAATGTGATTAATGACAATGTGTCTTTTACTGTAAAATATTTTTTTAAAAATTTAAACATTGACCATATATTTTAATCACACCTGATATATGTCAAAATTGTTCAATCCAAGGAATGAAGAGCTTAAAATTTTGTTAAGTGTGAGAATAAATAAGTAACTACCATAAGCAAATAAAAAATTCTGGGAAAATGTGAAACATATCTCTAATGAGAAATAAGTCTAACAGAAATAACTTCTAGGCACAAGGAAGAAGCTATTTAAATTCAAAGAAAAATATGTTAAGCATGTAAGCAGATAGTTGATCAAGTGTCCAAGACAAAAGATTTAAAAAGTCTGTTAATTATGTAAAATTTAATCAATCTTACTAATAAGAGTTAATTACAATTAAAACTACATTGAGAAAAACAATTTTACCTAACATGTGAGCAAGATTTTTTTGTAAGGAAACAGGAACTTTTGAAAATTTTGTTTTAAGACTTTTTTTCCTTCATTACCAGCGATCAAACTCAGGACCTTGCACTGGCCAGGCAGCCATTGTGTTACTGAGCTACATCCCCAGCCATTTTTGAAAATCTTGACAAAACAAAATAATAAAAAATCTCTAAGGCAAGGAATCTGAGACTACCTTTCAAATGCACACATGGATTTACCCATTCATCAGCACTGTCATTTCTAAGAATCTCTTTTGAAGTACTCCCAAAAAATGATATAAAATGATGTAGTCACAAAGCTTTTCGTTACATCCTAGATGATGTCAAAATGGTCATCAGTAGGTATATTATGTTTACAGAATGGCCATAACAAATCTGTACAAACCGCATGGATTCAGCCAACAAAATTTTACATTTTTGTCACATTTCTGAAGGCTGGAATTTTGAAATGTAGGAGGCTCTTGCTCCCTCTGAAACTTGTAATAAGAAATCTTTCCCTGTCTCTTCTAGCTGCTGGCAATCCTGTAGTTCCTGGCTTGGGGCTGCACCATACCAATCTTCCTCCATCTCACATAACCTTCCTGTCCCTGTGTCTCCCTTCTCTTCTTACGAATTCATCAGTAACACTGGATTAGAGTCCACCAAAAACATGAGCATGATTTCATCTTAATCTATCATATCTGCAAAGACCCTATTTCCAAATAAGGTCACATTCATAAATGCCACAGGGTTTGAGATGTGAGCATATCTTTTATGTGTGTAACTGCAATTCAAAGTATAACAGTAAGGGATGAATTTAACAAACTATGGTGAATCAATGCAGTGGAAATCTATCATAGGAATTATTAATATATCTACATACAGACTGTGGAGTAATGTCAAGATACAAAAATATACAAAGGTACACGGTTAGATGGAAGAAAGTTCTAGTGTGCTACTGCACATTGCAGGGACTATTGTTTCCAAAAAGATTTAGATGGGAAAAAAATCAGCCTTGAAAACTAGAGATAAAGAATATCAGCCTCAGTCATCTCATCCTTGCCTTACCTGCCTTACAGAGAAGTCACAAAGTAGAAGAATAGTGGTAGCAGGTAAGGCAAGGATAGGTTGTAACTGTGTAACACTCGGTGAATGTTTCTCCATCCTATTATCTTTTTCTCCCCTCCCCAACTTCTGCTAACATCATTTTACTCTCAACTTCTATAAGATGAGCTTTTCTGTACTCTGCAGGTAAGTAAGAATGTGTCGTGTTTGTCTTGCTGTAGCTGGTTTATTTGACCTAACACAATGTCTTTCAGTTCAGTTTATGTTGTGGCTGAATAGTGTTTCATAGCACATATTTACCATATATTTTACCCATTCATCCACTGGTGGAGATTCAGGTTGATCTTATTTCTTTACTATAAAGAATATTATTGGAGTAAAAAAAACATCAGCGTGCTGATGTCTCTTTGACATAATAATTTCATTTACTTTAGATGTACACCTAATAGTGGGATAGCTGGATTGTAAAGTAGGTCTACTTTTTTATTTTTGGATGACTATTGATGCTGCTTACCATAATGACTATGCTGATTCATAATTGCACCAATAATGTGCAAGCTTTCTCCTTTTCCCATGTCCTTGCCAACACATGTGTTTTCTCTTTGTGTGACCAGCCATCATTACTGGAATGAGGTCGTATATCATTATAGTTTTGATTTGCATTTCCCTGGCAATTAGCAATTCTGAGCATGTTTTCACATAGCTATTGGCCATCTGTATGCATTCCTTGGAGAAATGTCCATCTATATCTTCTCCCCATGTTTTAATCAAGCTATTTTATTTTTGCTGTTGAGGTTTTGTAGTTCCTTATATATTGTGGATATCAACCCCTTGTAAAATACATAGTTTGCAAATATTTTTCTTCCATTCTGTAGGTTGTCTCTTCATTTTAATGAGTCTTTTCCTTTTCTCAAAAGTTTTTTAATTTGATATAATCATAGTGACATTTGCCTGTATTTGTTTTGGTTTCCTATGTTTTAGTGATCTTGTCCAAAAATTTCTTGCCTGTGTGAATGTCTTGAGTTTTCTCCTATGTTCTCTCATAGTATTTTCATTATTTTAGGTATTATGCTTAAGCTTTTATCTATTCTGTGATAATTATAAGGAAAAGGTTTATAGACCTCAGACACATCTGCCACTGACCTCTCCAACTGTAATTCTTAGCCACTCATGCTACCTTCCTGCTGTAGGTCAGAGATTATCAAACTTTCTTGATTAACAATGTCCTTAGTATTTCAATATTTTTTCATAGTATGCATAGACACAATTAAATGACCACTTTTTTTATTATATCCTTTATTACAAGTTGTTACATCCAAACAACTTAATGAGTATTTATAACCTAACAGTGGTCCAGTTGAGATATAATTCATATAAACTGAAGGAAAAATATTTAAATGTTTTCTTAAATAGCCACAATTATCTTTTAATGGGAAGTGTGTGCCTGTTAGGTACTGAACAACTTCTGTGACTTTGGAATCAGATTGGTTATTCCTATTTTTAATTCCTGTTCCATTTTGATTCTCTCATGACCTTGCTGTTATTGTATCAGTGTTTAAAAATGTAATATCACAAAAATATGATATAATCAAAATATAGGTATAAAATTTTGAACTAGCTTGAGGTAGCATTTTGTATGGTAATTCAAAGATGCAAAGTATCTATTTTCCACTATTTACCAAGTGTACTGTGGCTTTGTGGCAAACTCAGAGAAGTTTTACAAGATGTTAAAAATGCCCATGGGAAATGCTGTGATGCTCTAGGTTCTAACCATACTCACTAAGTGATTCAGGGACACCTGAATCTACTATGAGCCTTTTCAGGTTTTTAGCCCTTTTCACATACTGATTCCCCTATTTATAGCCCCTTATCTTCCCAACCTCTTTCTCCATTCTTTTAACTAATACACAGCCTTGTCTAAGATTTCAGTTTAAATTATATTTCTTTTCCTCTGGGAAAACTTTCTTGCTTTTCCAAATCAGGAATTCTTCCTGTCAGTCTCCTATTTATTTACTGCATCAGCTATGGCCTCATTAAAAACCAGAGTCATGTCATTCAGTTTGTCACCCCAGCATCTAACACCATTCAACCTATGTCTTACAGCATCTAAGCAAATAATTATTTTCCATGGAATGATGTTAAGGTGAATTCAGCAATTGCAATAAGAGGAAGACTTTGAGGTTGGCTTCAATCATACCTAGATGTCTCAGAATAGGTTCTTCAGAAAAAAAAAACCCCTAGATAATAATTAGGGTGTATTTGATTAGTGATTGGTTACACAGGTGTGGAGAAGTTAAACAAAAATGGAAAGAAGCCAATAAATGTAAAGTCTGTATTCCCACACAGGTTACCACTATGGGTGAAGGGAGCTCAGACCCACTAGGGACCTTTAGAAGAGGAGGTAGAATGGGACTCAGACTCGAGGTAAGCCAGCTGAAAACTTTATCCATCCACTCCCAGGAGTTATTAGTGGGCTGCTCACAAAGTAGTAATGCTCATGATTTTTGCATCAACTCTGATCAGAATGAGTGGTTTCTGGCAGTAGAGAAAAGCCTCTAGAAGAGCCCCTAAGGTTTGGCATTGGGGTCAGTGAGTTGGATGGATGGAAATAGTGAGTGTCAAAGACATAAAGGTCTGACCCTAATGCCATGTGCTACACAAAAGAACTTTGGATGGGAAAAATGAGAGCTAATGAAACAAACATGTTTAAAAGGACATATTTATGTCACTGTCTTTCTGTGTGTCATCAAATATCCATATTTTGTTTGTCTTTCATTTAACAAACATTTTTAATACAATCATATTCTTTCAAAAACTCATTATATGTCAGCTAACAGCACAGAGAAGTGACATTCTGACTAGGAATCACAATCAAATGTCTGTATTTGTACTCTAAGGGATACTCTCACCATATCCATGAAGAAGAACATGAAACAAAATAAACAAAAAAAAAGCTGAAATTTAAACACTTGTGAGGAGAAATTCCTGAGAAAATAGAGATAACAAGGCTTCTTTTTATAAATATAATTGTTAATAAATAATGATTTTCCTAGAGATAATAATAAATGACTTAGATATAATAATAAATGATGGCTTGCCTAAATATATTGTTAATAAATAACAACTTACCTAGAATCATATGGAATGTTAAGGTGGAAGACAGAATTTTTGTTAGCTGCAGATTGCTGAAAAATGCTTTCATTTGATTTCAGAGTTGCAGCTGCTTTTTGCCAAGGGGCTTTCACAGTTCGGCCTATGCAGTTTATCATTTTATTTTACTTACATGACTAGACTGATCATTTGTATGGTTTTATTTCAATACTGAGTACTGAGTGATCAGTACTGGGAGGTAAGTAGTAATTTCATTAGGGATCTCAACTTAATTCTTGATCTCTATGTCTTAGGTATGTGTCAGCAGGCAAATTATACTCTAAATCTCAGTGCGTCCCTGGACATATGAGGAGTAAAATGCCACAAAGGAAATGTAGAAGTCTTACACAGGTTGGCATGTGTAAAATACTTGGTACAGTTCAAAGTATAAACAGGAATTTGCTTTTAACTATTTTTAGACTTAGACATAGAGCTTGCAACATCAGCAAGATTCTCATTGTTTCACTTTTGAATATGACCCTGAGATTTTAATATTATAAATTAAAAGATGGAAAACAGTAATAAATCCATAGAGAGCTGAGACTGTTACATATACAGCATTCAACATAGTTATAACTAGAGCTAAGAAATAGACAAGATAAATTTGCTTGGAGTCTTACACCTAGTAAATGAAATTTTAAAAATGAAGGTTTGAGACTGTGATCATTTTGTGAGTTTAAACTTAACCAATAAATTTGGAAGAATAATATATAAGTACATAACATAAACTTTCAATGTTAAGAAAATAAAATTTAGAGGTTTTTATATTTGCGATATTTAAACTGGCATTCTTCTTGAAATAATGTCTTTCTTCTAGATTTAATTTGACTTCTCCCGTGTATCTTCATGGATGACAAAACAGGTCATTTGTTGATTTAGAAGCTTTTTGTTTGTGCTTTCATTGCAAATAGGGTCATGATAATTAGTCATTAGCAACAGGAGTAGTTTCTAATAATGTGAAAATGTTAATTCTTAATTAATAGTATGAAATGATCCATAAATGGGTACTAATTATAAAATCTTAGCCACTTAACTTTAGCTCCATAAATAAACACCTAGAAATTTCACATTAAAGTTAAAAAACTTATCCAGTGTCTATTTGGATAACCATTTTGTAGAATAAAGAAGAATATCAACTTAGAAAAATTAGCAACCTCTCTGCACAAGAAAAGACATCCATAAGTAAACATTTACTGTGAATAAAATATGTAAAAAGATAGAAACATCCTCAAACATGCTTTCATGGGAACATTTACTTGTCTCTCAAAGTTAGCTTGTGCCTGAATATTGTGAAATATTATCTCTTGATTGGAAGAGAGGAGATTTAACAAACAAAACTTAACTATATTTTACCTTTGATTGTTACCTCTAACCCCTCCTATTAAAGTTAATTGCACCATAATACTTTAGGATTGAAATATGAGTGTTACTTTGTTATACCATTTCCATTAGATTAGACAGTAATTACTATTAATTTACCTTCTCTAGTGTCATTCATGTCAACAGCCTGATTCTGAGTTTGCAGTCCAACACCAGAGTTCTCAGTGTTTCTCACCCAGCCTCTCGAAGCAGACTACTAATTGCTTTTGCCTTCTTTCTTCTTCCTTGTGATCCTTTCAACCCACTGGGCTATTATTCCTAAACAATAGTTTCAATGGTGCCATGCATTTAATCCAAATAGTGAACAATTTGACAGTGCCCAAACTCTAACTCCCTGAAACCAAGGCCAATTCCAAATAAGTCTTTGATAGCTCCTGTCAAATGATTTCCCTATACATTGCATTGTAAATAAATTGGATATGTTAATATACTGTGCATCCAAATAACATTGTATCCAAACAATACATACAGGCCCAATCTGACTCTTAAGTTTTTATTTTGGGTCTTCTTTAAATAATGACGGAAGTTGTCCAAAAACATTTTCCAATTTAATTTTTTTAATTTTTTTTTTACTTCCCAAACTTCCTCCTATCATTACAGGAGCACCAGTCAGTATAAGCACACTTTTTTCTTGCTTAGATTATTTGTTTCTGAGACTCATTTTGAATTTATATCCAAACAATAACCCTGACTAATTTGACCTGATACCCATGATAAAATTATCTGCCTTTTAGTCACTTAATACTTTTAATGGGTTTAGAATCAAAATATATGATGAAAATTCATTGGATTGGAGTGGGGGAATTGAAATAAAATAATCAAAGGCATTTTTCCACCTGGCAGAGACGTGAACCTGGTCCTTATGTGGCAGGACATATCTATGTAGACATAGGCATAATAAAATCCACCATACAAAACTTTGTGAAACAAGAAGGGTTACATATGTCACAATTGATTCAATAGGGCACCAAAGAATATTTCCCTTCTCTGTTTAGGGATTCTTGCATAGCTTCCTTTGCACAACACAGAAGACCAAGATATAACACCATCAGAAGATCCAGAGATCTCCTTTTGGCTTCTCTTTTTGGGTTCTCCTTTTGGCTCAGTAGCAGAACCCTGGTAGGACATTGAACAAAGCTTTTCTCTAGTATTTGTTTATCTTTCTATAAAAGAAGTGGGCCAGCTCACTCAGTGCCCCTAGCATCCTCATCAGTTGCACTATGTTGCATGAATTCTACAAAAACTGCGTTTATCTACTGTGGAAATAATACTGTGAAAATCCAAAAGAAAGTTCATAGATATCTGTGTGTTAAAATGCTTTTTAGATATTTTGCCTTGATGACTCTTTCATGACATGGACTTTAGGTAATTATAAAATGCCTGCACTACTATGGATGTGAGCAATAAATTAACAGTTTCTTTCCATGCCACCCTTTCCTCTTTCTCACTCCCAAATGATTTTGCTCCCTTCTCAAGTAACAATATATTTGAAAAGGAAAATAATTTTTAGCTTACTAATTTCCTACCTTGTTTCTTGGCTCATAAGTCCTAAGGCCTCTAAAATGTACCATGTTTAACTCCAAGACACACCATGCATTTTAGCAAAGATGAGGTAATTCAAAAGCAGATTTTTCTCAGAATTTGTTTCTTAAAAGTAGTGGAATTTCTAGCTTCTTCTTTCAAAGGTCATGTAAAACACTGGGTCCCCATTAAACTATTATTACTTATTCTCTTTTCATTTTGATTTCACTAGTTTTCTAATGGGTTTAGAGAGAAAACAAAAGAGATTTAAACTGATTAAACAGTGGAGGCTATTTAGTAACTTTCACTTATTACATACCTACACTAATAACAGAAGCAGTATGTATTCTCATTGTCAACTAACAGTACCTTAAATCCATTGAGATCCTGGAATGGTATTAATAATACATTTCCCACTAATTGCTATACCTATTTAGTTTTCTTTCAGGTAATGCAGAGTGTTTGTTAGTTTAGTTGAGTAGACCCATGAACTTCTTTATCACTAGTCTTCTCAAATGTGAAAATTAAAAAAGAATAAAGCATCTATCTGCAGACATCCTAATTATCAAGTGATCTCTAAATCACTAATACAAGATGGCTCCCTGCTTCATTTGTTTTCACTTTTCATCTTCTTTGAATTTGTTTTCTAAAGACTTTACCAGCTGTTGAGTATGTGGTGACTCACCTCCTATAAGAAATCTTTGCTGTGTTCAGGTGATAATGCTTAGGCTAATTCATTTTTTTTTTTTGACAGAATAACAACTCTGCCTCACTATTCAGGGTATGCATGCTTCTTCATAATTAATCATAAAAATCAAACTAGTTGCCCTTCAGTCATTCTCCAGAGAACTCCTATCAAAAACAGATTTCAGATTAAAAATACTCAGGAGATATCATTAAAGCAACATCAATGTTGAGTTCTCTTCTTCTAGCAAGTTCTAATAAGAATTGTGCATGCATGCATTTGTTTAATTCCTTTCTAAGTGCCTCCAGTGACAACACACCAGCTGTCTCCTCTAAAGATTGTTCCAAAGAGTATGTTGGGTACCACCACCGCGTCAGGCCCCATCGCCACTTACTTCTGCAAAAACTATTATCTCCTTCTGGATATTACCAGCTTTCACCAAGGACCACCCACTCTGCTGGGATCCATTGCAGATGTCAGTGCTGAAAAACCTGATATCTGAAAGTGTAATGCCACATGGGCACTCTGTTCCCTGGAATCTAGAAGGTGCCAAAAGCATCTTGATCATCATAAAATGGTATTCTGTTAGGTATCTTCAACTCACTTGTCAGACATGCTCAGATTGTTTTTTAATTCAGCAGATGTTTCCACATGGCTATGTGGTTATTTTATTTTGCTTTATTTTATGTTTAATTTTGAAGAGAATAAAGCCAAATGAGAGAAAAAAAAGTGGGTCAGTCAAAACAAAAGGATGGACATAGTACATGACTTAAAAACAAAATACAAGGTGATCAAAATGGTTGCTAAATGTCTCTTGTCATCTTCAATAGAATTACCCATATCATCAGGCATAATAAAATTGAACATAGCAGTACAGAACAAAATCAATAAAAACAAAACATTGGAGATATTATTGGACTTCAAAAGAAGATAATAGTCAAACCAGAATGGTTATCATAGTGAATCTTATGGTCTTCAAAGTAGTTGCCTATACCATCAGACTTGATACAATCAAAACAGAATAGAATAAAATTAGTCAAAACAAGACAGTGAAAGCAATACAGAGCCTCAAATTAAGTTAATGGGAAATCAAAAATGGTTACCATCATATATCCTACTACCTTTGGAATAGCTGTGAATGCCATCAAATCTAGTACAAGTAGACAAACTGGAACAGAATATAACCAAACTAACCAGAGCAATGAAAGCAATATGGGTTTCAAATAATGAAACAAGATTAACAATGGTCACTGCCTTCCCTTTTTAAACAATTCCTCCACTTTCACTTGCCAGGGTGCATTGTACATTTTGTATTCCACTAACTCCTTTAGTTTTTAGATTAGGGAGGAAACCTGCTATTTACCTAAGTGATTCTGAACATTTTTACCCCTGAGCATGATCTCAAGTTGTATCCATTTACCTACAAGAGCCTCAAGGTTTTCCTTCCTTATAGCTGAGTAGTTCTCCATTGCATAAAAGTGTTATGTCTTTTCAACCAATCTGCAGCCAATGGGTGAGCTACCCCCACTTTTTTCTGGTTCCCTGTCACATACAGCATTATTTTTTCATCTTTGACTTTCGGCCCATATCCCTCTTTTAGGTTAATTATATTTCATATAGAGCTCATTGATGGACCCTATATCCTGATCCACTCTGCCTGTGTTTCTTTTTATTAGTGTGTCAGGGTCATCCATGTTAACGGTTAAGGTTAGACTTCTCTGCCTCATCTCTGCCATGCTATTTTTCTGCCATTTGTTGTCTACTTTTCCCCTTCATTCCAAAGTCTGCCCCATTCAGTGAGCCCCCTTTGCCACTGTTCCTGAAACCATGGTCTCTTCTCTCTCTCTCTCTAGAATGTCCTTCAGTGTTTTTTGTAGGGTTGGATTGGTGGTCCTGAACTCCTCTAGTTCCTCTTTGTAATGGAAGCATATTGTTTCTCCATTAATTTTCAGAGATAGTTTTACAGGGTACATCAATCTGGGTTGGAGGTTAGTTTCTTTTAGGGCTTGGAATACTTCACTCCAAGCTCTTCTTTATTTGACGGTTTGTGTTGAGAAGTCTGTCATGATTCTGATGGGTTTTTCTTTATAGGTGATGTTTCTTTTC
Source organism: Dolichotis patagonum (assembly GCA_004027295.1). Taxonomy (NCBI): domain Eukaryota; kingdom Metazoa; phylum Chordata; class Mammalia; order Rodentia; family Caviidae; genus Dolichotis; species Dolichotis patagonum. Next base: position 18,340 of record PVJX010032870.1, read on the forward strand.
TCTGACAGCGTTTTTTTTTTAAACTTTTTTTTTTATTAGTACTGGGGATCAAACTCATGATAGCATGCTTGCAAGGCAGGTGCTTATGCTACTGAGCTAAATCCCCAGCCCCCTCTGACAGCTTTTAATATTCTGTTCTTGTGATGAATTTCTGGGATCTTGATTATTATATGTCTGGATGTAGAGCTATTTTGCTTATAGCTGGATGGAGTTCTGTATGCCTCATATATCTGAATATCATTTCCTATTCTTAGGCTTCAGAAGTTTTATTTAATTATTTCTGTAAATAGCCTTTGTATTTCATTTGTGTTTACCCCTGCTTCTTCACTCACATTTTTTATTCTTAAGCTATAGATCCTCTTGTCTTCTAGCATTTGTATTGTTACTTCCTGGTTCCTTGTTATTTTTAAGAGATCTTTCCTTTCATGATCACACATTGCAAACCTATCTTCGAGGCTTAATAGTCTATCTTTAGTTTCATTCAGGCAGTTTTGCCAGCTTTCAATGGAGTTTTTAATTTCCTGGTAAGCTCTTTGAATCTGTTTCATGTATTCTATTTTTTTTATATTCTTCATCAAAGGTTTCCCTCCTTTTGCTATGCTCCTCTATTCTTCCATCTGTGTCTTCTTGAGAGGTGCTTAGTACTTCTTTTATTACTTTTCTTATATCTTCCTTTACTTGTATTAGCCTTTCTATTTTAAGTTCTTTTTTAATTTCATGAAAGTTGTTTCTTTATGTCAGATGCTGTTGCTTCAGAAAGTGCAGGTGTGCAACTCCCAGTCTCTTCTATGTTTACCTCTCCTGGGCCAGTACTGCTTGGGTTGGAGGCTGGAGACTACCTTTTGTTTCTTCCTCTTGTCATGTTCCTAGTTTCATTTCCTGTATTGGTTATAATTACTCTGAAGTGTTCTGGCTAAGGATTGCTGCTTTTCCCAACCTGCTGGTGACTACTGGAGTATAAGCAGGGGTGGTGCAGGCTGGCCTCTCCCTTCTGAGCTAGGTTAACCACAGGGAATCTTTACCACGTTAGTATGAGCTGGGCAGGGGGTTGGTTAGGGATAGGTTTAGAGAACCTTTGGCTTTGGCTATTGGATCACACACAAGGGTGGGACTCAGTCCAAACAATTTTCACCAATCTGTTCTGTGCTAAGAGTGGCTGAATGAAGCTGGCTGCAGTTGTGGTTCTGAGTTTATCCTGCATGACTCCAAAATGGCGCCAAGACTGACTCCCCACTCCTGCAGGAGGACTGAGTCCCCTACACTCACTGAGAGCTGGTGCAGTTTTCCGGTCTGCCGCTCCCCTCCATGACTGTGCCCTTCCTCCAAGGCTCTCAGGCTTGCCAACCCCCAACTTCATGGTAATCGTGCATCTCAGGATTCCAGTGGTGTTTTGTGCACAGTGGGACCAGCTCCAGTGAGAGTATGTCTAGATACAGCCTTCTGTCCAAGTTTTTTTCTTTTCTTTTCTTTTCTTTTCTTTTCTTTTCTTTTCTTTTCTCTTCTTTTTTCTTTCTTTCTTTCTTCTTTCTTTCTTTCTTTCTTTCTTTCTTTCTTTCTTTCTTTCTTTCTTTCTTTTTTTTCACTTTAGTTTCTTCCTGAGTCAAGAGGATCCTTCTTCCTTTTGGTCTTCTCCAGAATGCTATATTCCAGCATCCGGGCTGTTTCTCTCAGAGAGGTTTTTTACTTTGCTGCTTATTGATCTGCCATCTTCCCAGCTCTCTATGTTGTTATTTTAAATGTAAACTATCTTAACTCTTATTAAGAAACTGGC
>PVJX010032871.1:0-20113 GCA_004027295.1 Dolichotis patagonum
ACCCTGCCAAAAAACAAAAAGAAAAAAGAGAAAAGAAAACAGAAAATAGTTGTAGGGGATATTTACAGTTTCTGCAAATTTCAGGGGTATTTAGGAACAATTTTTAGGCTGTAAGGAAAATTTGCCAATGACTGAGACCTCAAACTCTGAACTGCAGCTTCATGAGGTTATACTGTATTACATGGATAGTTAATATTCTAATCATTGCAGTCATTATGAGTATATTTGGTAGCTTAAATTTCTTTAAATTTTTATTTTAATCAAGAGGATGAATCAAGATTTAAATCTATGGAGTTCAAAAGTGATTCAATAACAATTTCTCGATTGCTTTGTGTTAAATAAAATTGCAATACATTGGATATATTATTGCATATTTATACACACAGCATTTCTCCTCCAATATTATGAAGAGAGACAATGGAAATGGACAAGGATAGCATTTTCCTACTCTTCCTTGACTTATCTTAAAACTTAAACTCAAAGGCAAAGAATTCTTGGTTAGGAGGAGTTAAAATTCCTGTAGATCTGCACAGGGCATTACTTGTTTTTCTCCCAGCAATTTAATTTACTTAAAAAAAAGTACAGATTGGCCGGGAGTGTTGCTTATTTACAGTAGCATTTATTTGTTTATTTACGTGATTATAGGGTGGATAGTGGTTTTGCTTCTTGACCTCAACTTCCTTTAATCTATAAATACTGACTTCCAGAAGTGATTTCTGCCTTGTAACAGATGGAAAATCCAATTGCTTCTTATGCAGTGCCTGGAAAGACAGTCAAACTTTCTCCCTTTGGCTTCACCAGCTAACATATATCCTGCTCCAGCAACACTCTACAATTTACATTGTGAGGTTTCTTAGATAACAAAGTATCAAGAGCTGCATATGTGGTTTCTTGTAGGTAACTGATAGATCATTTTCTTGCCTATTGTCGCCTGGATTAGTAGGATAATTTCACTTACAATGTTTCTTGTTATTCCCACTCTAAATTCCAACCACATAATAAACTGATTAATTCTGACATTTCACATTAGTGTTTTAATAAACCTCATTTCTGTGAATAACTGTAGAATCAACACATTACTTCCTTACCCTGCTATTCTAAAATTTTTGCAACTAATTAAAGTCTGAAATATCTTTCAATAAGTGTCTTCATTTTATCTTCCAATGTGGACTCTTTAATTCTATTATATGGTAATCAAGGCATGTTCATTTTTATGTTCTGTTTATTTCCTGTTAGTAAATTTCAATAATTTATTACATTTATAAATCCAGAGCATTCTTCTTGTAATTTCTTAAATGTACTAAATCCTCACTAAGGTTTTCTAACAAGATAATATTTTTTTTTGTTACCAGGAATACATATCATTTTTTTCATATATGTCAAAACTGGCTTTCATTTTTTTATTTATGTAGCAATACTTGTTAATATGAGATCTAGTCTCTTAACAATCTACTAAGTACATAATACAGTGTTGTTTAAAGGAAAAGTTTTGTGTAAAAGTTCTTGAGAACTTTCTCATCTCATGTATCTGAAAATGTATACCTTTTAATAGCAACTCCCCATTCTTCTACCTGTGAGCCACTGACAGTTACCATTCTACTATCTGTTTCTATAAGTCTGACTATTTTAGATATCTTGTATAAGTGAAATTATGTAGTATTTTTCTTTATGTGGTTGGTTTATTACACTAAAGACAATGTCTTTCGGTTCATTTGTGTTATTAGAGAAGTCAATAGTCACTTCATTTTTTTAAGGTTGACTAACATTGCATTAAATGTATATTTTATTAAACATTTATTTGACTAGTATTTAGATAATTTCTATCTATATCTTTGCTATGGCCTGAAGAACTTGAATAGATATTTCTTCAAAACAGCCATATAAATGATCAAAACGTATATGACAAGTTGTTCAGCATCATCAATAATCAGGAATATGCCAACCAAAGTGACAATGAAAGGACAGGTGATAAAGCCCTTGCCTAGCATGTGTGCAACCCTAAATTCAATTGCCAGCACCTCCAAACACACACTAACACACACACATACACACACACACACACACACACACACACACACACAGTCATACAGTCACACATATATGTAGTAATTGAAATTCCTTTCAAAAACAGAAAACTTTTGGAAATTATTCCCTTTCTTATATCAAATCAAGCTAATTAGCAGTTTCCCTTCTTTAATTCTGTGAAGAAATTTTCCTAGGAGCAACATATCAGACATCAATATGGAGAAATTCAAATATTGGCTGAGTGCTTTCTTCATGGCAATTCAACTTAACTCTAACTTTTCTATTGCCTAAACTGGGCTCAAATCCTGTACAGGTGACAAGATTGCCCAGCATTAAATTCCTGGAGTATCTGTGTTATAATAGGGGCTGTAGTAACATCTTGTTTTCTGTTCTCTTCTGAGAAAAGTCCCTTTTGCTTCAATGTTAATCTTGAGATATGAGGCAATAGATATACTCTGCTTACTTACCTTCTTTATAAGGTTAATGTATATCTTCATGCCCTCCATAGTGTGCTATGTCCTCATTGCATTTCAGCACCTTGCTTCAAACACTCCTGTGAGATGGCTGTTGTTTCCCATGCATTTTAGTACATTTTTGTGGAGAAAAAGTGTACCTATCATTTATAACCAGTCAACATGATAATGTCACTCTCCAGTGTGGTTATTATTTTTAGCTACTACAATTTTATACATATACATATACATATACATATACATATACATATACATATATGTGTGTGTGTTGTATTTTTGCTTATTATTTTTATAATGGTAGCATTATTTATCATGATTACTTTTAATTACTAATAGTTGAAATATTTATGCTATTGATGCTATATGCTCTTCATTTGGATTTTTCGTTCAAAATAAACATGTTATGTTGAAGTATTTTGCTATTGAGTTTATGCTCTCTAAGGACATTTCATAAATGTTCCATAATCAGATATAAGAATGTATTCTTGAAAGATGCTGCAATCCAAAATTATTATTTGTCATTTAACATGTTTATAATGAGAGGAAATTATTTTAGCTACAGATAGAAAGTTCAATGAATAGTAAATTTACATTTTAAAACACAAATTTTAAGATAACATTTTACAGTGATACCTATTTAATCATGTTTGTAACAACACAAATCATAATAGCCAAATCTTGAAGGAAGCCTATATGTCAACCAACAGAATGGATTATACAAATGGAGTACTACTCAGTCGTAAGGAAGGCTAAATTTGATCCTCCTTGTGATTCTTCATTGTGACTACCATGCATAATCTTGATAATTTCAACAACATCCTAGTATATGGTAAAAAAATGAAAGAACTATTTCCATGTATAAAGACAAGGATAGTTTCTACAAAAAGACAGATAAGCTAGAAAAAATAATACATTTTAATCAAATAGTATTATTAAATTTGTATGAAAGTCAAAATCAGGCACACCAAATCAGTAACGTTAAATAGAATTGTAGTTCTTAAAATGTGTGACTTCTTCATGCTACAGTAGAATATAACCTTGTTATAATGGAAGCAAATGTATATGGATAGATTTCACTGCAATATTACCACTAAATTCTCATATTCCTTCTTATTAAAACAATGAATAACAAATTTTAAATGAAAAAAGAAAAAAAGATGATACAGGTTTTAAAATAAAAATTATATATATATATATATATATATATATATATATATATATATAAAAGACTTGTACACAAAATACCCATATTTCATTTGTTATATCTGTATAATCATTATTTATATCTGACTTTTCATTTCTGACTTATTTTTTGGTACCAATGATCAAACTCACAATCAGGCACTTGCCAGGCAGGTGCTTGTGCTGCTGAGCTAAATCCCCAGCCCCTTAATTTATGATTTTAATTATCTGTCCTGTGTGTATTTTCAGAAGAAAATTCTGATTGTTTTCTTATTTTTCACATTGAATATTTTTGATATTTTTTATTTTATTAGTACATTTTAGATATACATAATGATCACATTCATCATAGGGAATTTGTACCTGTACATGATATATCTTGCTTCTTTTTTCCCATTCTCCTCCCCTCCAAATGAAATTGACTTTTGATAATTCTATTATTAAATGCAAAAATGTGGATTTCTTTGTATTTATCCTAATTGAGGTGTAGAATTTCCCATATTGTGCTTTGATATCATTAATTAGTTTTGGAAAATCTGAGCCACTATGTTCTGCAGTACTACTCTGCACTTTCCTGACATCTGTCCTTCATGGCTCCCACTACATTATACTAATCATTTTCCCTGTGCCCCACATGGCTCTTTTCTCTACTTTTCATTGTTTTCACTCTGTTTCACTCTAATGTACCGGCAAGATAATTTCAATAAATATTACATAAATATTACGGCAAGATAATTTCAATAAATAAATATTAAAGATCTGGATCTTTAAGATGTTTTATGACAATGACATTGTCAATGACATTGTTTCATCATAGTGAGCAGCATCAATCTCTATTTCTTTTGTGTGTCATATTTTTCTTTTGGTCTTGAATTATGGCACACTTGGAAAAACTTCTATTAGATCCATGATATTGTACTGAGTATTATGTCTTTTCATTGTGATATTTTCCTGCAGATACAGTTTATTACACATATTCAAGTAAAATATAGGTAACGTGATCATAAATTGCATAGAAACTCAACAAACCAAAACTTGAGTGCAGTTTATGATAGGCTAATTCTGAGTTTGGTTATTACCTGCTTCCCAGATGTGTCCCATTGCAGTCCTAACTGGTAACATAGGATATTTACTAGGACCCCTCCTTCTTCGGCCTGCTTTGGAAAAAAAAATGTTTTGTCATTTCACCATCAGGTTGTTGAAATTTTCACTACTCAGCTTTTTGCAGCTTTCAGTATAATTTCTCTGTTTTTGGATATCAAATAGTTTAATAACTAATATATCCCTTTCTATGAAATTTGGCTTTCTATACTGTCCCTCTTTTTCATTAGAAATATTAGTCTATCAATTTTTGACTGGCTTGGCAGCTACACTCTTCAAGTTTTTTCCTGTTGTCTAGGATTATTATGTATTCTGATAATTTTTCTTCCTCAAATACTAGCATGATAAGATTTGTCACATCTTCTCTATGAAATAAGTAAGTATTTATAAGAAAATTCAGAATTCACCTCAACAAATATTCACTTTTCTGAGGTCCCATTTTTTTCCCTAGGTATTTGATTCCTTAAATACTGTGGGGATAAACTATTATCTGATTAGATGCTTTTGAAGCTATTTGTTCGAATGAGTATTTTTTACAAGATCTGGATCTTTAAGATGTTTTATGACAATGACATTGTCAATGACATTGTTTCATCATAGTGAGCAGCATCAATCTGTATAAGACAACATGGTTAACTTTTGGGTGCCATCCTGCTAGATAACTGATATAGTCATTACAATTACCTTTAGAACAGCAGTCATAGCCTTTTGGGCACCAGGGACAAACTTTATGGAAAATAATTTTTCCACAGTTTGGAGAGAAAATTGTTTTGAGAATGTTCAAGTGCATTAGGTTTATCATGTTCCTTATTTCTCTTATTATCACATTATATATAATAAAACAATTATACTACTTACTATAATCAGTGAGAAACTTCAGTTTGTTTTCCTGCCATCTGAGGGTCCCATTTGGAGGTGATGTGAGACAATGACTCCTAAAGTATGTTGTTTGTGTTCATTCTATTCTGTAGTCTTGGTTTGATTGCTGCTACTGCAGAAAATTCTGTTTCACAGTAGTAAGATCTTGAAAAGAAAAGGTTTTACAGTTCTTTTGTGGTAATTTTAGAATACATTACCCTGATTTTAATCCAGAATATATGGGAATTTGATGTTGTATCAAACATACTTTTAAGATCACGGTCATCTGTAGTCTTAAGCATTTGATCTTCTTCTAGCACAAAGTCAATTCAAATGGCTTATTCAAAAGTAGGTTGTGCGTCTGTTTGTTCCAGTTCAAGGATCTTTTGTGATTGGGAAGTAATGCTCAGACTCTTTTGAAAGCTGAGATAAAGGGTCATGCATCCACTGTGATAAAGTAGCCCTCATGGCTCAATCTCTTTCAAAATCTATGTTAATGTTTGAAACATATCAAAAATCCCAATGTTCAATTGCCACACCCATATTTCCAGTTTGATTGAATGCAGCCAATTTATCTACTGGCTGGAATAGTTTTTATTATCCCAGAAAGTAATAGATTCAGATTCAGTTTAATGAGCAAGGGGCAAATGTCACACAAGTGAGCATGCTTTGTTACCTATTTTGTGTCTCTAAAATGTGCAGACAATGGTGACTGTTTTTGTAAAATAAATCTCTGGAGTGGCTCCCATAACTCAAAACCTCTGACTAGTGATGTGCTTTTAGAGAACTATCTCCTTTCTATATAAAAGAGAAGACATTTGTGCTCTGTGTCCACTTTACAGAGTCACACAAATGGATATAAGTTAAGAACATGTACATTGATGCATTTGTTAGTTTTATTCACATCTATCATCCATCAATTTATCTATTTATCCATCTATCCCTCTATCCAAGCATCCATCCAACCACTCAGCCACCCACCAACTCATTTCCACCTCCAAAATTATTGATTTCTTTATCTCTGGAGAGCCTTAACACACTGTCCTTAGATTGTTGTTATATTACAATATTAGATATCTATTAGTATATGTGTTCTGGACATTTTTTTCTGGCCCTTGGTACTATTTATATATGCTCAGGATAAAGCAAAATACTCACATGTCTGGAACTTTGTGGACAGTTGTATTTCTCCTCAAACAAATCATTCTTCTTTTATGCTACTATTTTCTCTGAAGGCAAATTATGGAAATATTTTCAGATTGCTTGAAAATCATGGAGGCAGCTCTTAAAATTTTCAACCATATTAACTTCATGGGCCTCATGAACAGACTATGTACATGGATGTAGCAAACCTTGTTTAGTTAGATATCATGAAAGATAAAATATCACTTAAATTGAAATACTCATGAAAGAGTTAACCTTTCTTAAAAAATTGCTACTTTACTATAATAATTTATTTATGTAATATTTCTGGGTTCACATAATTATAAAATATTTAATCATATTTCTATTTTGTGATAAACTTAACTAATTTAAGTATTACATGATATAAAATAATTATATTTATTGAATAACCTTCCCAGTCACAAACCTTAGATGCTGTTATCTTCAATTACTTCTTTATTAAAAAATTCACATGCTTAATTTGAAAACTTCAATAGTGTTAAAGACAATTTTGAAAAAAAATTGAAAGAAAAATCAATCATAGTTTCACCTGCTAAACACAAATGTTTTTACTTATGCATATAATTCTTTTTTTCTATATACATGAATATTTGGTGCAATGTCCTCAATGGCATATGTAACATCCATACAGTATAATTCTATATAACTACATATTGTGTAATTATTCATTTAAAGGGTCCATATGAACAACTGATTAGGTGGGACAGGAAGGAGGGGTCTCACTCAAGAATGTGGAACTAACTTTATGACAATAATTTTCAAAATCTATTATTTTGGTGTATATAACATAATTTGTGATGTCATTCACATTAATGATCATTTCAATTTTTTATGAAAGCTACATTTGCTGTATTATATGCAGGAATAACTAATGGTGTTTAGGAATTTAAATGTAAAGTCTTTTTACAAATTTACTTATTTTTTATTAGTACACAAAGAAACATGGTACATTCAATGCAAGGCTAGTTTTGAAGAGTGGCTGAACTGAGACTAAGTTGTAGGTTGATGAATTTCTTGAGACTAGAGCAAGGCCAGTCCAGCAGGTATCTGGCCTTGATGTTCCTCTCTGTTAACTACAACACAGATAGCTCTGAGAATGTTTCACTTTCAGTGTTCTCATCAAAACACCTTGACCTTGCACTTTTGACTCTATCATGTGTTTCTCCCATTTTACTATGATAAATAAAGAACCAACTGTGCTGGGTTGTTACTGCCTCTCCATCAGACAGGTCATATCCCACTTAGTCACAATTTTCCTTTCAGCATGGGTCCCAGCAGCTAATATTTTGTTCTACGGAGATATTGGATGCTTTGGCTTTTTCTATCACCTACTTTTATACATTCTACATGGCACTGAAGTTTTGAATCATAAGATAACAGCAGGAAAGCAACCTATCATGCTTAATGGCAGACAAAGATCCTTAAGTTGTTTGAAAGATTTCTAAATTTTTATGCTTATCACTGGTGGCTATATTTATGCATGTTATATCCAAATATAAGTAAATAAGTAATTATAGGTGCACATGTATATGAAAGCCTCACATAACTAAAATGAAGTTATTATAGGTATAGCTTCACATATAAATGAAAAAAATATCACTGAAGTAAAAGCCTCAAGGAAGTTGATCATTCAGTATCAAAAGGTACATTAATTTAGGAAGTCAAATGCACCATTTGGTAAAAATATCTTCTATGACTGCATTCCTATGCATTCTAGTCTATTGAAGATGATACCTTCCCTGATGCCCTAGAAATAATGCCAATCTGCTTCAGACTTGTAGGAAAAGTGAAGATGTGCAATAACTGACATTTTAGAATGATGTGAGAATTACCTTCTATGAGAAATATGTGTACTTCACTTGTTTTTATATTCCAAGGACAATTAATCAGTTATTATGAGAAATGTACTCAGGGTAATAAAGGCTAGCCAAAATTTTCTCAACTAATAATTTTCTGTGATAACCGTGATGTGCAGCTCAAAACAAAGACAATGACAAGAGAGAAAAAAGGAAGTAATTAAGAGAAATTGTAAAGACAGAATTTTTAAAGAATCCATGTACTAAGAACAAATTAAATGACTCAAATCTCAAAATTTACCAAGAAAATGACACATTTCTGTACAAGAATACGGAGGTATTTATATTTTCAATATCTTAGGAAATCATTTCTTAAATAAAAAATTAGTATACATTAATCTCAAGTATTGCCGATAGGTTATACATTTGATATATTTATATAAAAATGATGCTCAAAACTTAAAATTTAGTGCATCCTTATTAGTTGCTATCATTAAACTCTTCTTTCAGTTTTCTCTAGCTGGTAAGACATAACTTGGAATCTATTGTATTCTTTGTTGTTAGAATAGGGATATCAGTTTTGGAAATCTCAAAAGGCCAAGCATGCATTTTAAAACATTCAGATTTCCACAATGTGTCAAGGCTATTGTTTTCAGTTTCTGTACCAAAAATAGCATCATGATGAATGATTTGAAACTTGAAATTGATTATTTTTACAGTTTAGACAAGAAAGTTTTTATGCAACAAAGGAATCCCACTGACAGCTTATAAGTAAAGCAAGCTTGCTTTGAAAATTTCATTTTATTCCATAACATGGGTGATTTGTGAAATAACTGAAGAATTTCTACCAAATCATTTTTAAAACTATTGTGCAAAAATGTCTTATTGCATAGATATATATTGGATACTTGGGAAGTGGTAGAAAAAACTATTTTATTATAGTCTCTTTGAAATATAAGACTAAAATCACTTTTGGTTTTATTTTTTACAATTATTTGTATTTTACTTTGCTCTTTGTTTGAGTTCTTATATAAGAGAAAACAAGTGATACTACATTTGTGATGTTCCACTTAAAATTATTATTTTAAGGCAAGTACAATTTTCCTACAAATGACTCCAACATATCTAATTTTATGGCAGAAGAGTACTCCAATATTCTTTACCTAGACATCTGTTGATGGACATATAGGCAAATTGCAATATTTAACTACACTCCCACCAAAATGTAGAATGTGTCCTTCATACCCACAGCCTATTTGGAACTTGTTATTTGATATCTTGATCATCATTCTTTCTGGAGTAAAATGGAATTTCAAAGTTTATTTAAACTGTATGTTTCTAACGACTAAAAATGATGAACCTTTCTTTGTATATCTATTAGCCATTTGTACTTCTCTGAATTGTCTGTATTTTATTTGTGATGTATTTAATTAGAGTTTTTATTTGGGTAGTCTTATGTTCTTTAGTTCTTTATGTATCCTAGATATTAATCCTCTATCTCTGGAATATCTGGCAAATGTGTTTTGTACCATTCTATATGTGGTCCTTTAATGCTGTTGTTTGATTCTTTTGTTGTGAAGACATTTTGTGACTTAATATGATGTCATTTGTTGATTTTCAATACTATTTCCTGTTTAATCAGAGTTCTGTTTAGAATTTCCATGCCTAAGCTTTTTACTTCAAGAGTTTTACCTATTTTATCTTCCAGAAGTTCAAGTGTTTTTGTTTTGTCATTTAGGTTTTTTATCCATTCTGAGTTTTGTTAAATGCACAGTGAGAGATATTGATCTAGATTTACTCTTCTGCATGTGGATAACCAGTTTTTCCACTTATTAGAACCTGTATTTCCTTCATTGCATGCATTTGAACACATTTTCAAAGATCAAATATTTGAACATTCTCTATTCTATTCCATTCATTTTATGTCTGTTTTTATGCCAGAACGATACTGATTTTAATCACTGTAGTTTTGCATGTAACCTAAAGTCTGGTATTTTGATTCCTCCAGCTTGATTTGTTACTCAGGATTGCTTTCACTGTTCTGTTTTTTTCTGGTTTCATATCAACATTAAGATTGTTTTTTCCAGTTCTGTGAAGAATTATTTTGGTACAATGTGGTAGATTGATAACTGATGGTCAACTTTTAACACCCAGCTGAAGTGAATCAGTGTGGTGCTAGATGTGGAGGGCTCACCTGAGAATTGTTGCCAACAGCAAAAAAAAGGAGAACTGGAAGGGAAGCAGTTGCATGTCATTGGTTATCCTGGAGAAGCTTGTTGCTCTGGCTTTCTGATATGAACTTAGCTGTTATCATCAGAAGAGCTTGGGACATCACTGTTGCTGAGGATGACTGTGGTTCTTTTTTGGGGAGCACTGGTATTTGAGTATTGCTTCCTAGCTCCAGTGCAGAACCCTCAGCCTGCTGGCACTGATCCTTCACACAACTGGAGCACACCTACTTTCCACTACTGACCTTTGGGTATTCCCAGTGCAGATCCTTGATTCAGACTTACATGAGACATTGTCATGGGCTCTGGGCCTGTAGTTGGGCTTGTGGAAGAAAAAGCCATAGACTCTAGGTCTCCAGCTGGACTCATGCAGGATATTGCTGTGGGATTCAGACTCTTAGGTGGGTTCTTCAGGTCTCTAGTGTATGAAAATTTCCCTCTGTTTGTGCATTTGACTCCTTTGGGCAAATATTATAAAATAATCCTATAAATTATGTGTGCTGTATTAAATTATTTCCATTCCAACTTTTATTACCACATACAGTTTAATTTGAAGTGTGTTAAATCTGTATAAAAATTTTGGAAATATCTTCAATTTGCCTATATTGTAGCCATTTATCTAGGAACAAAGAATATCTTTTCATATTCTAATGTCCTTGTCTTGGTTACTTTTTACTCATTGTTGCGACAAAAAAAAAATGACACCCAAAATGAAGGAAGGAAAAGTTCATATCTTATAGTTCTTGGAGGTTTCAGACCATACTGAGTTGGCTGCAAGGTAGTGTGGCATGGCTGGGCAGCCATTCATGGCCTCCGCAAACAGCAAGGCAGAAACGGCAAGAGAGAGACACACACATCTTCTTCTTGCCATTACATCATATCCTGGCTCCATCACTAGGCAGGTATAACACTCACACCACCAATCTGAGTGCTAGGCAATGAACCAATCACAAACACTAGATTTGGTTGAGTCCATAATAGTATGAGGCTTGGGGGCCACTGACATAAAATATGACAGTCCTCTTCAATTTCCTTTTTCAGAACACTGAGTATTTGATTGTACATGTCTTTTGCTTTCTTAGTTATATTCATTCATAAATATTTAATTTTTTAATGGTATTTTATAGAGAGCCCTTACTGGACCTCATCTTGGTCCAGGAAATTTATGTTTGTGATTTCATGAAAAAGTTATTGGAATTATACCAAGTTAATTCTAATTGACCACTTCTAGTGCAACCTACAATGAGAATAAAGACACTAAGACATATTTATAGTCATGGAGAGCCAAGGGGCCTAAGTCCAGCCAAGATAGTAGTTTACTATAACAAATGCCTCCACCCAGGGCCCATCCCAGATTTTATTAACTTGTGAAAAAGGGAGTAGGTTAAAGATGAGTGACTGTGAGAAAGGCAAGAAGTATCTGAGTGCTATAAGCTGAGCTATAAAGGTGACCTGAGATCACCTCTGCAATATACAGAAAGGGAAGCATATGCAGAATGTGCAATCTGTATAAAACAATTGAAGTAGCATCTAATGTTTTGGGATCAGTGCTTTGGTTCTGATATGTAAATTTTTCCACCCTGGGAAGTTATAACCTCTATTTTGAGGGACCTGGAGCAGTGGCTTTTTTTCCTGCATGGATCAACCACATTTTGGGGGGAAGTCATGGGAAAGACAAATAGTAACTGTCACCTAGTTTCAAAGATTAAGCATCAGCAACTCAGCCAACACTATTTACATTGCTTAAAGTCAATTAAAGTGATAAAGAAATGGCCTAGTCAACTCTGTACCTATCAGTACATGGAGATAGGGCCTGGTTTAGTCAAAATGGAAATAACTGCTCATTATTCAAGGTGAGTCATCCAAGTGGTCCTCCAGAGTATTTTTTCTAGTTTATTTTTAATTCATTCATTATTAGTGTATAGGAACATTATGTTTATTTGTGTGTTGATTTTGTATTCTGATATACTGCTGAACTTTTTTTTTATTCTAGGAGTCTTTAGGTGGATTTTCTTGGGTCTTTTTTCTAAAGTATCATGTCCTCTGCACACCAGAATACATTGGACACAATTAAAGGTAGCCTAATGGGAAACCTGCAGCTGTGAATACCCACATTACAAAAACACAGTGATCTGAAATAAATAAACCAAGAAAGGACATCAAGGTCCCAGAAAAACAAGAAAATTTTGATACCAAAACAAGTATATGGAAGAAAATTTTAAAAATCAGAACATAAATCAGTAAAATTGAGGCTAAAAAATTCAAAAAATGAATGATTCAAAAAGTTTTTCTTTGAAAGGATAAATAAAATGAATAAACTTTTAGATAATCTAACAATGACAGAAAAGACCAAAGTAAATGTCATTAAAAATGAAAAGTGAGATTATAACAGACACTGTCAAAATCAAAACATGCTAGCAGTATCTACTTTGCATACCCATACACCAATAAATTGGAGAATCAGAAGAAATTCTTACACTCCTAGATACATGTGAATTGCCAAATCTGAACAAAGAACATTTGAAAACTTTGAATGATCCAATAAAAGGAAACAAAATGAAATCAGTAATAAAAACCTACTAAATAAAAAAACTCATGGCCAGATGGATTCACTGCTGAGTTTACAAAAATTTCAGAGTAGTTCTTTCAGCAAAACTTCTCAAGAACTTTAATGGAATTATAAGACAAGGTATAGTCCTTAAATCATTCCCAAATGTCATCATTACACTGATTTCAAAACTGAAGAATGACCCCACAAGAAAAAGGAGCTATAGACCAATTTGTTTAATGAATACAGATGCAAAACTTGTCCACAAGATCCTGCAAATAGAATTCAATGCAGCATCAAAAAATCAAACATCATGAATAAGTGGGTTTCATCCCAAGAATGAAAGGTTGCCGCAATATAAGCAAATCAGTAAATGTAACATATCACATAAACATAAGCAACTACAAAAATCATGCAATCATCCCTACAGACACACACACACACACACACACACACACACACACACACACACAAAAGCTTCAGATAAAATCCAACATTTAGCTTAGCAGCTTGAGTGCCTGCCTGGCATGAGTTCGATTCCTGGTGTCAAACAAACAAAAAAATACAAAACCCAACATCTTTCATTAAAGAAAAACATTAAAGAACATTAGCACAGAAAAACCTTATCTTGATCTCCTAAGTCATTTATATCCAAACTACTGTCAATATCATTAATGGAGGAAAAACTGAAAGCTTTTCTTTTAAAATGATAAAAAACCAAAATATCCTTGTTCTCTAGCATCACTCCTGTCCAATATAGCATTGGAAATATTAGTAAGAGCAATTAGGGAAGAAAAAGAAATAAAAAAATATGTATGGAGAAGGAAAACTTCATCATTATGTTGTGTTTCTTCATATTATAATTTGACAGAAAAATACAGTTCAAATTATAGGAATTCCCAAATTTATTAAAATATTTTTCTCTCAACTCTTTAAATTAATTTGTGTTTTTGATAAAAGTGAAATTATCATTCTCGAGGTGCTTATTTTTAATCTCTAACTCCTAAAAGTGTTTGACATAATGCCTACCTGATATAAATAAGGTTATCAGAAATAGACCAGGTGGAAATTTTCTGTGCCATATTGAAAAAATTTATTAACCCTCATCTTAAAGGAGCAAGGACTATTCAATGAAATGAGAATAGCAATCACCCAGAAAGGACAGAATTAATCATACATGGTCTGTACAATACCATAGTTGAAATATGCAGCCTTAAAAAATGAAAAAGTCCATTTTAACAAGAAGGTTTTTACAGTGTGTTATTTTATTTCAAATTTAATATACTTTCTCTTTAACCCATAACTTATTTAAGTGACTTCTCATTATTTTCTAGGAGATAACAATTATGATCATAGGATCATACCAATTTTTTCATTGCTTTTGTTTTGCCAGTTAATTTGTTAGAGCTTAAGAAATGTTTAAATTCTATACAAATTAAGAGGATTAATGTATATGTTAAAAATATTTAAAACTTAAATTTTTTTAGAGAATTCTCTTTCTGCTTTCTCACTTTTCATGGAAAAACTTAATTATGTTTTTTCAATCCCAAGAAAAATATCCCAGAATAGTCTATGGCTTATCTTAAAGATATATTTAAAAAACCTTTTAATATATTTGACTGTGATTATTTTGATATTTTGATGTTGTCTAGGAGATTTTGCCTTGTGTAAGTCATTATTTCTTTGTTATATAAAAAATAAAGAGCTCTATATAATCTATTTTTTGTGCTAGTAGAGAAATCTGTATTCATTTAATATTGCTGCTGTAACAATTATAAACCCGGCTTAAAATGAATATTTACTATCTCGTAATCAGAAATTTAAAAGTTTTATGCAGGTCTCAATAGACTTAAGCAACTGTATTATTTCTAGACACCCTAAGGAGAAGTAAATTGCTTTCACTTTTTCAAAATCTAAAAGCCATCCACAGTCTTTGCCCCAGGCTTTCCTTTTTCTTCTTTAAAGTGAGTAACTTTGCCTTTCTTTAGACTTCTGTCATTGCATCTCCCTCTAAACACAGTCAAAAATGGTTCTTTAATTTGAAGGACTCCCAAGATTAGATGAAGCTCTCTAGCACAATGTGAAATGATACCTAGTTTCTGCCAGTTTTATCATCAATCATATTTGCAATCTCTTTTTTAGTATAAGGGATTAAGGGATGCACATACAGTTTCAGGGATTAGGACATACAAATCTCAGGATGGAAGAAATTTGCTTATTGTCATAGTGCCTTTTGTCCTAATTAAGATTTCAATTCTGAAAAAAAAAAGATTTCAGTTCTGACATTGGATGCTACCTTTTATGATGTGAATACTGTTCCTTCTCATTAAATTTTGTTCATATTCATCCAGTGACTCATTTCCTATTCTTTATTTTCTCAGTATCCAGATTACAATGTTAAAATGAGGTTTTGACTAAGTATTTGCCAGAGTATTTTTTCATCTTTGTCTCTGTATTTAATGAAGAATTTAGTTTATAATAAGCTATTATGTACAACATAACATTTGTTTGATTTTATTATCTTATTTTATGTATTCCACTTGGCATTTTTTTTGTTCACTAACATCTCATGGAGGCAGATATCATCTAAGTATTTTTGATATAGGGGAAAAAAACCTCCCAACCTACTATATGTCTGGTACCAGTTTGTGTACTCTAAAATTGAAGAATGAATATTAGGGACAATGCAGATAAGAGCAGAACATATTTACTGAGAGAAAGAAAGCTTCTGTCTCAGAGACTGAAGTTGTCATAAATGGTTTGCTAAAGACTGTCTTTTCTGGGGAATTTTATAAAGCAAAACCATGAGATGAAAGGGGTCCAAGATAGGGAAAGTGTGGAAACTCACAACACAGGTGGGCATGTGGTGGGACAGAACTATGGTCAATCATTAAGATTAATTGCTCAGGTAAAATTGATTAAATCAGGGACAATTGGGGAAGAGAGTCATGTAGCAAGTGGGCATGCATACAGAGCAGTGAGCCTTCCTGTATGAAGTAAGGACTGTAATTCCTGGCATTATCAGGGTGATAGGGAGCTATTTAGAATATCAGTCCTCAGGATGTGGGTGTATTTGCTTGATCTTTTGTCTTGAGGTCTGACCTACAGTGGGAGAGGTCCATCTCCTCCAAGGTTGCAAAGTATTTGGCCTTCAACACTGGCTCCTTCAAACCATGCCTGACTCCCTAGAATATTTCTGTATAATGCAGTTGCCTGTAACATTTTGAAAGGGATTAATTTATTCATTAGCCTTGTATAAGTCTTAGGATACCTCAGATTTAAAGATATGCCAGATCCAGTTGGTCAACATTCCTGAATAGCAGGAGGCATTCAGTGAATATATGTCTTTGGCCAGCTTCTCACTTATGGAGAAATTGAAACCATGACACTAAGCAAATATATTACATCATGGGGGAGTCTGTGTAGTAGAAGAATGAGAAAAACAACAAAAATCAGAATTCAAAACAATACCAGTTTTAATACTAAGTAATGAGTCTCACAAAATGAATATGATCTGTGAGTTTCAAAATGAGTATAAACAAAAATAAGATAAAATGAAAACAAAGAATATATGTAATTAATAGATTTTGTTTCTCAATTAATAGTAATACTCTCCATCTACATAAATTATACATTCTAAATTATTTTCAGTCAAAAATATTCCTAGACTAAGGTGAAGATATCTTCACATACCCAATCCATATGAATCATGATGGTGTAAAGGGAATCTTCCTTGTTAATAATGTATGTTTTGTACTGTTTGTACTGTTTGTACTGTTCTTACATGGCTTGTACATGGTTTGTACTGTTCAATCGAGCTGTTACAATTTAAAGTGGCCCAAGGACAGAGCTGACCGGAAAACTGGGTTACGATATAAAAATTGCCCCTTCTCATGACTAAGGAATTTACAACATGCGCTTTTCCGGAGCATCTGCCGTCCATATTAGGAAGCGCCCATCTGCCCCCAGCCTCGGACCTCCCTATGGATATTTTCTCCAATGACTGTAAAAATGCCATTTAAACTAACCAATGCCATCTGCTTATGTACCCGCGCTTGCAAAGGATCCTCCTCCCTTTGTTCTATGGCTTAAAAACCCTGCTCAAGCTTGGCTCAGGGCTCTGTGTTCCTGCGTGTTCAGTGAGCCCCACGCATGCTTGGAAAATAAAGACCCCATGCCCATTGCATGAGAAGGCTTCTGTTGGTGTCTTCCTTCACACAGCGGGCGTCTCGACCCTCACAATGGTTCAAACAAAATATGTTAATATCGTACTCCTGTAGTAGCATTTATTTTATACATTAAATTATGACAAGAGACAATTGAAAAAGGATTAAAATTCTGTAAATGCTATAGGAGAAAGAAACATCCAACCTACTAGATGTCCAGTATGAGTTTGTGTTCTCTACAAACAAAGAATGGATTTTAGGAACAATGGAAGTTAAAAGTAGGATATATTTATTGAGAGAAATAAAGCTTCTGTCTTACAGAGCATCTGAGGGGTCCCAAATGGGTTGCCAAGGATCCTTTCTTTTATAGGGATTTTATAGAGCAAAATTGCAAGGTGAGGCGGGTCCAAGGTGGGCAAGAGGTGAGACAGAACTATGGTCAACCAATTACCAGTTTAGGTAAAATTGACCAAATCAGGGAAAAAATAGAGAAGCAAGTCACTAAAAAGCAGACATACATGCAAAGCAGTGGTTGTTCATGTAGGGATTTATGTTAGTGACTCCTGGCTTCCTCAGAGTGATAGACACATATTTAGCACATCAGTTTATCCTCAGGAAGTATGTGGGTGCATTTCTTTTATCTTTTTTCTTAAGGTCTGTCCCACAGTGGAGGTGTCTGTCTCCCCAACAGTTGCAAGGTATCTGGTCTTCTGCACTGGTTCCTTTAAAGGCCCAGCCCTTCCTGACTGCCTATAATATTTCCATTTAACTTAGCTGCCTGAAACGTGGTGATGCATCAGAAAATTGTGTCACTGTTATTTAAGGCAGTATTAGTGATACTTCTCACTTACAGCTAAAAATCTCTTACTTGATTACCAGTTTGATTACTGAAAAATGAGTGATGTAACAATAGTGTCTAATTCATAGAATATAAATGATTAACTGAGGTGAATTGGAGGCAAATGATGACTCATTAATCTAAACTGAAGAACTTGTTACCTTTCTTATATGAAAACAATGAGTAAATTTTTTTCCTTTTATAGTCTTTAGTGCAGACTACATGTCAAATAGAGACATATAATTAGAAGTGGTTGGAGTTTCTGGATATTGTGACAGCTTATCCTTTACTTTGCTCAGTGCAGAGATACTGCTAATTAGATTAAATATGGATAATTTAAAAGAGAGGTATAAAACAAAACTTGATTAAGAAAGGTCTCTGGTTTTTTTCTAGTGTTAAATTTGATAAGTAGGAAGCCGTTAGCCTGAGGCTGTCTCCATATTTTGAGTTCAAAAGAAAAGCTGTAACCTTACTTAGGATATAAAAAAGTCAAAACCTAACTATGAATATATATTTGTGACAAATAGTTGAGTTTCAATTAATTGTGAAAAATCGTACTTCAGCCCATTTTAAGCAGTTGATTGATCATAATATTTGTAACAAAGCAAATGCATAAATGTATCATGTCAAAATAAGGTATATAACTGCCTGTTGCTAAAAACATAATTTCTGTTCTTTGCTTATGTGTTTGACCTATAAGAGTGTGCTTTGCACTTTGCAGGACAAAGCTCTCTGTACTCCTTCTCGTGCTACCCAATTTTTAAATCATTCTTCACTCAAATCAGTTATATTAAATATATTGTGACTAAAGTTTTAACACTAAAGTTTTCACTTGGCTTAATTTTCCATGTTGGAAAAGTAACACCCTAATACTAGTACAAGAAAAAAATTAGAAATCATTCATTAGAACAAAATCAATAGTCAATACTTGAGTTTCTAACATACAGCTTCCATTAATTATTTTCTCTGAGAAAAAGAGACAGAATCCACTGATAAAATTCTGAAAAGAGATAGTGTTGCTATAACAAAGACTACAGTTTCAAAATAAAAAAAAATGTTGACAAACTGAAAATCAACATCTCTTCTTAAGTCTATTAAAGAATTGGTAGGGCTCCCTGCGCCCCCCCCCCGCCGCCATGGCAGCCTCGGCGTCCCCAGACTCGGTCCCGCTCCTAGGACGGCGCCGCCGAAGCCTCCCGGCCTGCCTGCCGCCTGCACCGCGCAGCCTCGTGCGCCCAGGGTGGCGGTTTCCCCCCAGGACGCCCTTCTAGCAATGTAAATTCTGCTCATCCACAAACACTGAAATTGAAAGGGTGGACAAGGGTGTTCCCATGAATGAGGAATCTCAAAACAAACGGTGGCTACCCTGGTGTCTAACAGAGCAGCCTGCAGACCAGCATTAAAAGCAATAAAGAAGGTTTAGAATGTAATGACTCAAGCGTATGATCACAGAGTGGAATAGTTTATCAGCTATTTCTGCGCTTCCCATGATATGTTCTCTGTATTAGTGGCCTGATCTGTTTGGATCGAAAGTCTGCGCAGACCTGCATCTGGGCACGACTCTTTGGGACAGGTAAGCAAGCCCTTCATCCGCAGGGAACTGCCTGGAGATCGGCATCTGGGCCAGGTCTGTTTGGCCCTGTAGCCCCGCCCTTCACGCCCAGGAAGTCTCCCAGAAAGCAGCATCTCAGGCTGTCTCTTTGGGACCCGAAA
>PVJX010032872.1:0-20138 GCA_004027295.1 Dolichotis patagonum
GCTGGCTCCAGACACCCAGGCCCACGCTGTGGCTGCCCAGCATACCTGAGGCCCCTGCTCGGTCTGGCTGTCAAACGGGTTCCCGACTACCCGAGCCTTGGCCCGGGCAACGCTCCGCTGCACAAACTCCTCATAAACATTCTCCTGCACGAAGGTCCGGGAGCCGGCACAACAGCACTGGCCCTGGTTGAAAAACAGGGCGAAGTGGGCCTGCTCCACGGCCCAGTCCACTGTGGGTTGGGGACAGGAAGAGAAAAGCAACCATGAGAAGAGGCGGGGGACCCTGGCCCAGGCACCACTCACCCACGTGGCGATTCATGCCACTATCAGGGATGGTGCCTGCGGGCTGCTAGAACCTGGGCTGGAAGAAGTCAAGGACATCTCGTCCTTCCTGGAGCGTGGGCACCGGGTGGAGGGACAGCCAGCCAGAGCAGTAAGTGTTCCTCCAGGGGGAAAGTGCGCTGTGCCGCGGGACCAAAGAAAGGAGAGGAGGACTGCAGAGCAGCCTACACTGACAGCAAGTGAGGCACAGCGGCCTGGCCTGGCAGGGGGAGCAGGGATGGGACGGGTGAGGCTGTGGCCAGACCCAGGGGCCACAAGGCCTGTCCCGCTGGAGGCCAAGGACTGCAGGAGTGGGCGAGACCAGTGCAAGCCCGTGGGACTTACTATCAGCGTCCGACATGATGATGTTGGGGCTCTTTCCTCCCAGCTCCAGGGTCACCCTCTTGAGGTTGCTGTTCCCTGCCGCCACCTGGATTAGGTGGCCAACCTGTGGGGATGCAGAGACAAGCTCTCAGTGGAAGAAAGAGCCAGATGCCGTACAAAGACACAGAACAGAGGACCCCCAACTTGCACTGGGCTCCAGAGAATTCACTCCCTAGACCAGTGACAGCGAGCCTTTTAGAGCTTTCAGTGGTACTAATGGTCCCCTGTGGCACATGTGCCATAGGTTTGCCACCACTGTCCTGCATACTGAGTGCCTCGTGTGCAGTAGGCCCTGTACCAAAGGCTGTGTGTGTATTAAACCCAGCCCTTGCAATGACCTCAGAGACGAGTGTCACTCTTCCCCTCGATTTAGAAGTGGGAGCTGAGGTGCAAAGTGGCCAAGTCACAGGCCCACGGTCACAGGCTGGTCAATCTGGGATCAGGACTTGCTCAGACTCAGGTCTGCCCCCAAGCCTCCTCCCTGGGATGTATGGCATCGTGCCCAGTGCGCTGTGAGCTCCCTGAGGACAGAGACATTGTGCTTCTCACCACCACCCTCCCCAGGCCTGGCCCAAAGCCACCTGGGCACATTTCTGGAGTGAATACAAATATCCCCCTCTGGGAACCAGCGACTCTGTGAGATTCCCAACATCACCTCTCAGCTTTAAATCAGGAGGTGACCAAGCAAAAGGGGGACCCTTAACACCATCACTATGCACCAGCTACATGTGTGACAGTGTTTGTGCCAGGTGGAACTGCTTGGAGGTCACATTCATTACACTATTCTCTGTCCCTCCTGGATCCGTCAACAGAGACATGCAAGACAAGCCTATCTAGAAGGAATTGTGTTCCTGCTCTCAAGGAGATTATGTGCTGCTCAAGAAACCTGCAGCGGCCAAGGTGCTCTGGCTTCCACTCCAGGATCTGTGAAGTCAGCCAGTCCTGGCCTCCCTATTCCACATGGGATGCCATTCCCCCCGCCCCACAGTAGCCGGAGTGGTAATGAAGCTACACAGGACCAGCCCCACTCCAGCCCTCCGGACACACACAGGGCCCTCGCTCAAGCTGCTCAGAGTCCAGTCCAGGGCAGAACCCAACACACGACACCCAGGCGCTCTTGACTTAGCAGCCTCTGAGGACAGCAGGAGTTTGAGCCACCACACCACAAGCATGGGGTCCCAGACGCCTTACCTCGGTGGACCCAGTGAATGCTACTTTGTCCACGTCCTCGTGGGAAGCGATGGCAGCCCCAGCCGTGGGGCCATATCCAGGAACAATGTTGACCACACCAGGAGGGAAGCCAGCCTGCAGGCAAAAGCCAGGGGACACTTGAGTCAGTGTCCTGCTCCAAGGGCCTGGACAGGGAGAACACACTTCTTCCCAGACAGGCCAAGAGCATCTATGGGGACACAGGAGAGCAGACACCAGCTTTCACGGGCCATGGAATTCAAAACACTTTGGACAAGGAGCCTATTTGTGGGGGTCCCTGCGGACAACTCACAATTCACTTAGAGCAATGGTTTTCTCTCTTTTTTCTTTTGTCCGTCCTTCCATCCTTCCTTCCTTCCTTCCTTCCCTGAAGATTGCACCCAAAGTTTCACCCTGAGCTACATCCTGAGCTCTTTTGTCATTTTTTATTTTCAGACACAGTCTTGCTAAGTATCTAAATTACCTTGGCTGCACCTAAACTTGCAGTCCTCTGCCTCAGTCTCCCAGAGTACCAAGATTACAAGTGTGCACCACCACGCTTGGCTCGGTGGTTTTCACTCTTTAAAGAGGATCGTGCCACGAAGCTCAGAGTGGAAAAAGTAAGCAAGGAGTAGCTTAACATGGTAACAATGGGGTTCTGCAAACACTCGCATTTTGAGGCCCTGGACACCCCTCCACAGAACTCCTCCAGAACACGGCCATGCAAGGGCTTTTAGAGGTCAAGACAGAAACAAGTGACGCACCTCCTTAATTAGATTGGCCACATAGAGTGCAGTGAGAGGCGTCTGCTCAGCGACCTTCATCACAACCACGTTTCCAGTCGCCAAGGCTGGGCCCAGTTTCCATGCTTGCATCAGAAGTGGGAAGTTCCACTGCACAAAACAACAGCCACCCTGATCAGAGGCAGCTCTGAGTCCTCTAAACCCCAGGTGTCCCCCCACTCCTGGGTCACAGGACTAAGACACATGGATGAGGCCGCTAGTCAGTGATGACTCCTATTTATCTGGGCTCTTATGTGCTAGGCTCTGTGCTAAGCCTTAATCTGAAGCAGGCACTGATTTCTACTCTTCAGATGAGGAAACAGAGGCTTAGGGGTGTAAGTGACTCACTCAGGGTCCCACATTCCCAGATGGCAGGGCTCAGACCTGAACCCAGCTTGGTCTGAGCTGTTCTCAGCCACCACTTGGCCACATTCCTACGCCCCCTGCAGACCCTTTTCCTAAAAAATGAGCCCTGTGGACACTGCTGAATCTCACCCCGCCCCCTCGGTGACCTCTGGAGGGCTGGCACTCACCGGGATGATCTGTCCACACACCCCCACGGGCTCATGGCGGGTGTAGCTGAAGAAGTCTCCATCAATTGGAATGGTTTTCCCATGGTACTTATCTGCCCAGCCGGCATAATACCTTTAAAAGAAGAAAACCCAAGCTTTAGTCAGTGTCAGAGACCCTTGCAATCCCTGGCCAAAAGAGGAGGTTCAAACTGATCCAGTTGGGTCTTCCTGACACCCACCCTCATGTCCAGTCTATTCCCTGAGAGACAGCGGATGTCAAGCTTACTTCCTGAGAGACACACTGCTGAATGACGGGCAGGGCACCATGAGCACCATTCTAGAAGCTTCAGAATCACCCAGGGTGCTTGTAAAAAGCACCCAATTCCATGGGCCACTGGCTACCTACTCAGTTCAGCTACCTCGGGAATCAGATCTTTACTTGTTTTTCAGTGCTAGGAATTGAAGCCAAAATCTCTGCGCTGAGCTACATCCCCAGCTCTTTTTAAAACAATTATTTATACTGAGACAGGGTCTAAGTCACTACATTGCCCAGGTTGGGCTCAAAATTGCAGTCCTCCTGCCTCAGACTCCTAGAGTGCTGGGAATACTGGCATGAGCCACCACGCGTGGCTCAGAAAGGGTCTGTTTTGTTTTGGAGACAGTTCAGGCTGGCCTGGACCTCATTATGTAGCTCAGGCCTCAAACCTGTGGGATTATATTATATGTCATCATACCCAGCTTCAGAAAGAGCTTTTAATCAGCACAAATAAATAATGTTAAAACTCAGGAAGGAGCATGGCTAAGCCCAAGATTCACCAAGCTGCTCTGAGGTGCCTCTGTAGTGAGTCTGTCTCTGCACCATTGACATCGAAGGCTTGAAAATTCCTTGTTGGGATCTTCTGCCTTGCACTTCGCGGGATGGTTAGCAGCATTCCTGGCCTCTCCCCACTAGAGGTCAGTAGCATCCTTCCCTTGCAGTGTGTCAGTCAAAAATGTCTCTGGTATTGCCCACTGTTCCCTGGGAGATGTGACAGCCCTCGCTGAGCATTCCTGATGTGAAGGGTAATTCCTACTTTTTCAGCACTACTTTCTCCTCTGCACCTCTGTCCACATGTGACAGGGGAGCGGCTAATATTTGCACAATGTCTTGTCTACCCTGCACACAGCTGGTCAGACTGGGAGGCAGCCAATCATGATCCCTCCCCTCCAGCCCTTGGACTTAGGACTGAGAATTACAGCTTGGTCAAACAGCATGAGCAGCCAGGTCCCAGCACAAAGACTAGCCCAGGAAGAAGCCACATGTAGAAGAGAAGAATGAGGCAAGGGGGCAGGGTCAGCGACCCTCAAAGGCCCTTTTGGTTTGAGACCCGCGGGCTCTCTGCTGTCTGTGCTGGACCAAGTTTCTGTTAACTGCAACCCCAAGGGCTCTAATAAAGCTTCTATTCTTGGCCTTTAAGATATTTATGATTAGCCTGGCAGAGTGGTGCATGCCTGTACTCCTAGCACCTGGGAGGCTGAGGCAGGAAGATCACAAGTTTGAGGCCAGCCTGGGCTACACAGTGAGTTCAAGGCAGCCTAAAGTACACAGCAAGACCCTGTCTCAAAAAACAAAGAAATGAAAAAAGATGTTTATGATTAAATTAAACCCAAAGCTAGCCAGAGGAAGGAAATGATAAAAACAAGAGCAAGGAACTGAATAGAGAACAGAAAGAATAAAACAGCTGACAAGACTTTAGCTGGACTAAGAAACACAGAGAAGATGCACAGAGCCAAAAGTCAAAATCAAAAGTGAAGACACGTATCAATCCTACAGAGATAGAAAAGGACTGTAAGAGAAGATAATGAACTACTGCGTCCCAACCAGCAAATTATGTAACCCGGATAAAACAGGTCAGTTCCAACCGAGTAAGGTATGGATTACAGAGAGTGGCCCAAGAAGAAAGAGAAGGCACTTGTGACTAAGCTACCATTGTTGACACTGAGGGATTTTCTCACGGGATCGAGAGTACATGGAACCTCCTTCCCCGATTCCTACGATCCTTTTACACTTCTGTAATTCTGTTTCTACCTCTCAACACTGTTCCCTCCCTTTTTGTGCAGCTACAACAAAGAACAAGAAACCCAAGCCCATACCGAATGCATTTCAAGACCATGTCCAAGTCCACCAGGTAGGAGATGACATAGGGCTTGCCGTTGTCCAGGGTCTCCAAAGCCTGAGAAGAGAGACGGAGGTCAGCAAAGACAGGTTGACGCAGGAGCAAAATGCAGCAAATGGGCTGAGGAAACCATGGAGGCCGGGACTGACAGAGGCTGGGGGAAGCCAAGGATGAGGACCTCCTTTGGGTCACTGAATGTCAAGGGCATTTCAGAACCATAGCCCCAGCTTCTCCTAAGGCAGAGAGAAGGTGGAAAGGGGACAGGCAGATTGAGACACCACCTTCTCACTCTCATTCGGAGACATTGTTTTAGTTTCCACCCTTTGCCAGATCCAGGTGCCAGGAGTACAGAAACAAGCTTGGAGCTTACAGAGCAAAGAGACAGTGAACAATGATGAAAATTTTCTATGGCACATGTTCAGAATCCGCTGCACATGATGAAAATGCTAGGAAGAGAAGACCAGACTGCCCAGCTCAGTCTTAGAAACACCAACCTAAGACCAAATCCGAAGGAAGTGTAGGAGGCATCAGGTACAAATGGCAATGAAATACAGGGCACCCAGCGAGGGGGAACAGTGTGTGCAAAGGCTTGGGTACTCAGAGGAGCTGTCAAGAACTCGAAGGCAGGCTGGTGAACAGGGCCTTGTGTGTAAGGGCCACAGCCCAGCAGGACTCGGTGAGGGAGCGAGACCAGCAGGGTCTGGTAGATGCCATATAAGGCTAAGAGCAGAGTCCCATGGTATAATTTGCCTTCTGGACAGTTCACTCTGCCTGTTGTGTCCAGAACAGTCTGCCGGGGGAAAGGGACTGTCTCTTGATTTCTTCCACCTCTGGTGGCTAAGGAGAGGGCCCATGATACAGATGGGCCAAAGGAAATGTGACCACCTCTAGGGGTCACTTCCAGGAAAGCCTCTCCAACACAGCTCCTCTCTCCCCTCAGACTCCTTTCTTAGCCAAGCCCACTCCATCAGGCATTAGAGGCTTCGTGCCACGGCTCTGTGGGGTGCCGGGGTGTGGTGCAATGGTGACCACCCTGTGCCACTCTGATCAGTTAGGTGCCAGCAGTGTGGCCCCTGACTGTGCATCGGATGCTGTGAGCTCCTGGCCACATGGAAAGGGAGGATGACAGGGCTGAGGACCCACCGCCAGGTAGGTCCGGTCCCGCTCGATGAGATCTGCCAGGCGGTACAGCAGCCGGCCCCTCTCGGACGCGTCCATGCGGCGCCAGGGCGAGCCCAGCTGGAAGGCGGCCCGGGCAGCCTTCACGGCCTTGTCCACATCTTCCTGCAAAACACACACAGGGCGCTCAGACTTTCTCAGCATAAGCACCTCCAACTACTGCCCACTCCAGTGGGAAGAAAAATACCCTCACACAGTCCTCCCAGCCCCCAGGGACTGGTATGACCAGCGCTAGGCTTCAGCGACAGGGCTGCATCCTGCACCTTCCTTTTCCACTGCTTGCAGGAGTCATGGTGGAAAGAAGAATCCTGACCATTTCTACTTGGATATTTTCACTCCAGAAACCCCCAAAGTGGGGGGAAATATCCCTCAGAGTTTTAGAAGGAGAAGCACCCAGGGGTCAGCAGTGCAAAACTGACCACTTTTCCCCACTTTCTAAGAAAGCAAGCCCAGAAAAAGGAACCACTGCCTCTAAGATGACTGGCATTCTTCAGAAAAATGCAGGCTTAACCAGCTTCTGTCTCCTTGGAGAAGCAGTAAAACCCTACTATCTCTCACACAGGGAGATGGGAGGTGGGAGGCAGGAAACAGTTTTCATTTTACATTAAACACATCTACCATCAGATGTTTTTCCTATAAACAAGAAAAATATTCACATTTGCTTTCAGCAAAAAAGGCAAGGCCTTGTGCATGAATGTAGAGCCTTGTCTTAGAGCAGAGGGCAGGAAGCATTCCTGAGCTATTTTTAATGCTTTTTCTATTGAAAACATTTTTACTAAGAGTCTTAATTTTTTTAAGAGTTTAATTTTTGAGCTGGGCATGGTGGTGCATGCCTGTAATCCCAGCACTGGGAAGGCTGACACAGGACAATTGTTGCAAGTTTGAGACCAGCCCAGGCTACAGAATAAGCTCAAGGCCAGCCTGAACTGCATAGCGAGATCCTATCTCAAAAAGACCAAAAAAAAAAGTTGTTTTGTTTTGTTTTGTTTTGTTGTTGGTACTAGGGATCAAACACACAACCTCACACTTGCCAGGCAGGTGCTTGTGCCACTGAGCTAAATCCCCATCCCCAAGAGTCTAATTGTTTGTTTGTTTGTTATCAGGGATTGAACTCACAACCTCATGTTTGCCAAGCCGGCACTTAAACCGCTGAGCTAAATCCCCGGCCCCAAGAGTCTAATTCTTAAGTTTTAAAAATACTACTTTTTTTTTTTTTTTTTTTTTTTTTAGTTCCTATCATATATAATTTAAGCCGATACCACAGCCATCTCTCGGGAGACCAAAATTCTACCCAACATGATTCTGCACTACTGTGTACCTCCCTTCTTTCACCTTCAACTTCCAAGTCTATAAAGAAGACACTGGGTTAAGATATCCCTCTGATATACATCCAGGACCACAATTCCACATTACGTGGATTACTGAACCCACTTACATTCTAGCATCTCTGTCTATAGCAAACCACTTCTGTTGATTCACTTGCTGCAAAATTTTACTTGACTTTGTTAGGTTACGAATGTAATATATGTACCTGGTCAGGCTGCAACCATACAGAAACATACCAAGTTTTAAAAATTAACACAGCCCTACCCTGAGGCCAGTCACCAGTGCTTACCTTGTTCCCTTCTGCTACCTGACAGATGACCTCCCCTGTGGATGGGTTGACTGTGGGGAACGTTTTCTTGCTGACTGCGTCATGCCATTCATTGTTTATGAAGATCTACAATGAGAAAGAGATACATTTTCAGGACCAGCTTGCCACCCACTACTGATCACCAGCAATGTTAAAAAAAAACAACCAGAAACAATTAAGAAATATGAGTGAATTTCCAAGTCCTCAGGGTTAAAAGCACAAGCCTTGGAGACCATCAAAACTGAAATGCCCACACTGGCAAGTGACCTTGGGTAAGTCATCTGACCTTACAGCACCTTGTTTTCTTTGCAAAATGAAGAGAATGTTCCTAATACTCTAGTTATCGACTGCTGTGTAACAAATGACAAAAGTCAGTGGCACAAGCTTATCCTAGAATTGCACCGTTGATTGAGCTCAGGGCTCTTGCTGGTAGCTGCAGCCCAAGGGCAGCCTGGGCATGGGCATCCGGTGTACCTCCCATGGGCTGCAAGGTGGATCTCTACGCCCCACCCATCTGGTGCCACTCGGCTGCTCTGGCTTCCTGGCTGCATGGTGGGCTCAGGCTGTCCCCACTTCCATATGACAGCTGGCCTCCCGGCGTGTTCCGAGACCCAGACAGAAGCTGAATGGCTTCCTAAGGTCCAGCTTCAGAAGTTGCATGGTTTCGTTTCGGTCACCAAATTGTGCTGGCTACGGAGAACCATAGGCCAAGTGTGGATTCACGGGCAGGAAAGAGCGTGACCCCTTCTCTCTGGAGGAAGCAGCAAAGCCCTCGCGGCCATCCTTACTCTACTACACTAACACCGAGGTAGTGGAGAGCTGGGTTAGGTTATTCTTTTTGCTGGGGAGGAGGTGCTGGTTTTTGTGACAGGGTTTCACTATATAGTTCATATATAGGCTGGTTTTGGACTATGTAGCTCAAGCCAGCCTTGAACTTGCAGCAATCCTTCTGCCTCAGCCTCCTGAGTTCTGGGATTACAGGCATGTGTCCCTTTGCCCAGCTAAATTAGGTTATTCTTTCACCCACTTGACAATTAGGTAAGTACCTTCCCACAGGCCGGACACTGTTCAAGGGCTGAGGGCACAGTGGACACAACCCCACAAGGACTCCTGGGGTGTTTCTGGAAGGTGGTCGCATATAGGGGCTCGTAGCTGACTTAGTTAGGAGATGTGGCTGGGATGGGGAGGCATGGTCTGGACAGGTCCATCTCCCTCCCCTCCCTCTCCTCCCCTCACTCTCTGCTTCCTGGATGCCATGAAGTAAGCAACTTTCCTCCACCAGACCCTGCTGTGCCGCTGGGCCTTGGAGCCATTAGGCTGCGGTCTAAAACCTCTAGAGCCCGTGAGCCAAGTAAGCCTCTCCTTTAGGTTGTGGTATCAGGTGTCCGTCTCAGCACCAAGAAAACCAAGACAACCATGCTCTCGTGGTGCTGTGCTCCAGCAGGTACGGACAGCAGGCAGCAGTCCAAGACACAAGACAGCCTCAGACTGAAGTGACCTCTGTGAAGGAGAAAAGCTGGGTCCACAGAGTGACTCGGTGATGGGGATGGCGGGGAGGGCCTCCCTGAGGACAGCTCTGCCTGAGTGAGGAAAGAGTCGCCACAGAGGGAGGGTGAGCAGTACAGGCCACGGCAATGGCAAGTCAAAGGCCCTGAGGCAGGAATGAATCTGACACAAGGAAAGGCAGCCAGGGTTCCTGGTGAACCAGGAAGGAACCGGAGATCACTCAGAGGGGACGGCAGGTCCTGGGACGCTCTGGCTCCAGTTTGGACCAGACACTGCATTTGCCGCTGTTGCACCAAGCCATGTCCGGGGAAAGACCTCACCGCTCAGGAGATGAGGCGACTCAGAGAAACAGTCTCTGTGCGAGCTGGCTGCTCACTGAACACCAGGGTTTGCTCTGCTCCCTGATAGCTGGGTGACGGTCTGAGGGGAGTACGGAGACCTCCGGGCCTGCTGCTGGGACAGTGCTGCTGGGACAGTGCTGGGATCTCCTTCAGGCTTGGGATTAGACTCTGGTCTCAAGGAAGGGTCCACAGTCATTTTGCCAAGCAAAGTGCCATTCACAAGAAGTCTCTTTGGCTTGGGTAGCTCTGAGCCTGAGATCCCAAGAAGTCATGCCACCCTGGCCCAGTCTGTGTCCTTTACTAAGACGACCAAGCCACCAAGCAGGGCTTGGAGCTTGACTCCCTCTCAGGCTCAGGGATAGTGGCCAGTCTCAGGGCAAGAACAGAGGTTCGAGGGAAGAATCCAGACAAAAGGGGCTCTCCTGCTCCCGGCCTGTCACGGGGGGCAAGGGCTTCCTCTCTCCTCATTCATGGAGTAGGGAACCCCAGAGTATTCCCTTCACAGAGCAGCATTCTCAGCTCCAAGGGCTTGCACCCAGCCTAGCATAATGCTGTGCCGATGACAGAACAGTGACAGGACAGGAAGGAGTGGTCAGGGAAGGGACTGCCGAAACTTGGTCTTTCTACCCAGCCCGTGAGGCACCAGGGCAGTGTGATGCACAGCTGAGCATAGTACAAGGCTCCTGGCACCCAGCAGGAGAACTGGGTGATGCTATGCAGGGGTTTGGAACTGTTTGTATGGTTTCATTTGAGTCATTGATTATTAACCTTTAAGAAACACC
Organism: Dolichotis patagonum; assembly: GCA_004027295.1. Classification (NCBI taxonomy): domain Eukaryota; kingdom Metazoa; phylum Chordata; class Mammalia; order Rodentia; family Caviidae; genus Dolichotis; species Dolichotis patagonum. The sequence continues at coordinate 10,785 of PVJX010032872.1, forward strand.
ACCTTTCCCACAGGGCTGGTAAGAGTCCAGCAGGCCACTGGGTGTGGCAAGACAGACTCAGGTTCAAAGCCAGGCTGACCACTGGCCTCTGACCTCCAGACCTTGGTGCCAGCCACCTCAGTCTGTGGCCAATGCCTGGGTGGACCCACGGGCTCACGCTCCTCCTGAGAACCGGGCTTCGGGACTGCAGTGGGGAAGCAAAAGGCGGGGATGGGGGATCTGCATGGCAGGCAGAGGAGGATCTGGTGACACTGGCAAGGGGGTGTGGCTGCTGGCTGAGCTGTTCCCACCTTCTCCACAGTGCACTCACGGCTCCCAGACCCCAGCAGCTGCTAGTCAGCAAAGCACTGGCCTGGGGCCCCAGGAGAGCACCCATCCGCTTGGCCACCTGCAAGTCAAGGGAACAGTAACACAAGCTGCTCACTCTGGCAGCCCCTGTACTGCGAGCTGTGTGTGCTTGGACCCTTTCCTTTTCAATCTCACAGCAAACCTAGAGAGTAGTTCATCCTCTTGACTTCGCAGAGGAAGATACTGGGGCACAGAGGAGAACACTGGGGCACAGAAGAGGTCAGTCACTTGTTCAGGGTCCCATAGCACTGATTTGAAAGCAGGCTCTGGGACTCGATGGGCCGTGCTCTTTCCTGCTTCCAATGCCAGCCTCCCATTATAGTCCAGGTCTGCTTTTTAAAAAGCCAGCACTCATTCTCAAATCTCTACTTCAATGATTTATTATTACCACACCCCACTTTCATGTTATGTGTCATAAAAAGCAGCAACCTCCAAACCAGACAGACTGGGGTCTGAGTCCTGACTCTGCTCCAAGGAAACAGGAGCCCGAGCAAAACTCTTTTACTTCTCAACTGCATCCTCCAGGATTTCTGGGGGCTCCCTTGAGGACTAAATGCAACAAGGGGGTGCACAGTTCCCAGGCTCCCCCAGCTGCTGCCGCTTACACATCACTCCAGACCCTTTGGCTCTCAGGGTAAGGATACTTAGGAGCCACAGGCAGGTCTGCCGCCTCTGTGCTGCTCCCTGCACAACAGCTAAACTGGTTTGCCCTGAAAAAGTCTGCATTATTTGGAAAACACCGGGAGACGGGAAGAGGAGTCCCTGCCTGGCTCAAAGTCCACCGGCCCCGCCCCTTCCCTTTGATTATGGCTCTCAACAGTCACTGCCTGGCCGAGTGTTTTTCCAGGTCCTGAATCTGCTGTGTCATTCTTCATGGGTAAAACAGCTTCAAGTTTCAGCAGTCCGCCCTCCCTTCTGGGCCTATAAGACAAACCAAGGACTGCCCAGCAGGTAGAGATCTGAGAGACTGGAGACTTCTCCAGCTTAAAGACTCTGCAGTCTCCATCCTGGCAAAGGGGTGGGCCGGAACTTTCCTCACACTGAGCTGCCACAGCTTTGCTTCCAGCAACCAGCCTTGAAAAAGCATAAGGTCAGAGATCAGGCCAAATGCTTTAAAACCTCCCGAAAAAGAAAAAACAAAAAAACCCTCCTGGTCCCAAGCCAAGCCTGACTTACAGTAACACCCTAAATTCAGTCAGCCCTGGTGTGTGAGTGTATGTGGTGGGGGGCGCTCCGAGCTCACACTTCCTCTTTCTGGTTTCTAGAACACAGCCAGGTCAAGAGCTGCCATTTGTAATCTGGCCCATTGGTAAAATGCATAAAATGTTTCCCTCAAGATCCTAATTTCTGGGCAGGGGCTGGGGAGGGAGGTTAGCTCAGTGGCACAAGCCCCTGCCTGGCAAGCGCAAGGTCACGAGTTCAATTTCCAGTACAAAAAAAAAAAAAAATCCTTTAACTTCTATGCATTTTCATAAATACTTCCCACATTATACTGTGTCCCATAGGCCTTAATTGAATGCCACTGCCATGCCAGGCATGGGATAAAAAGGCAAGTCCTGGCTCCTAGGAGCTAAGAGGAGGGACACAGTAAACACGCAAACACAGGCAGGAGTGGGGTACACAGGCGCTGGTGCCAGGAAGGGACGGGCTCACAGACCAGGACCAGGGCTCAGATGGTGCCCTGAAGGGGAACCTGAAGGCAACAGCAGGAAGTGCTTGGGGACAGGAAGAAATGAAAGGGCTGCAGTGTGTGGTAAGGAGAGCATGGCCCTTGATCCCACTTGCTTTGTGCAGGATCTGTGCTTGCTGCTTGCAGAACTCGCGTTCCCAGGCTCAGTTTACCTTACACTTTACTCCCCGGGCAGATGTCAGGACTCAGTCACTGATCCCTCTGCACAGACGGCTCGCAGTTTGCTCAACCACTTCCCAGACAGCGCTTCTAGAACAAGTGCTCCCTATTCCGAAGCTGCTGCTGTAGTCGGTGCCCTTTTATGTGCATTTCTGCAAACCTGGGGCAGATTACCGTGTAAAAATCAGAATTGCTGAGTCCGAGGGTACCATGCTCTTTCACTGCCTGGTGTGTCCCGTTTCTCAGGTCCAGCAGATTACAGATTACAAACTGGAAAAAGAACACCAGGGACAGTGGCAGTGGCCCCGGTACAACAGAAAATTAAATTATGCTCAGCAATTCTGATTTAAGGAGGTAAAACACTTTCTAGAAAGACCTCAGTGCAAGCTTCGATGCAGGAAGGAATTAGGGATGTTACCCGAGAAACCCAGGTTCTGAATAGCTTGTTTCCCGAGAAGGAGCTGGTGGGCAAGGAAGTGGCTTTCTGGTATGGGATGATACTGGATGACATTTGTTCTTTAAGTAACAGTTATGTAATGAAAACAGACGCTCTCTTCTGTATGGCAAGATCCCAAGGAGCCCACACAGATCACATTTCTCCACACATCATCCAGCTCTTTGGGTTAGCCGGGGCTCTGAGACCAAGGGCGGCATCTCCCCAGACTTGCTGGAAGACACTCTGGCACCTGACCCCAACCCTCCGCTCCCTTCCCCGCAGGGGACCTGTTCTGTAGTCTTGGATTTTCACCACTTCAGGGTGGGAAGGTTAATTCTACTGTGGACTGTTTGCCAGGAAGGTGCAGTTTAAATTTGTCCATGTACTTATGAGTTGGCAACCTCTAGGCTCAAGCCTAAGGGGAGGGGGTCTGAGTAGGGGAGAGCTCAGTGTAAAGCCTGGTTTCAAACTTAGAATTCACTGAGCCTAAGGTATTTTTTTACCTCCAGCCAAGATGGGAACAGCAACAATACCTGGCTTATGGAGTTGCAGGAGGGATGAAAGGTGAAAATGGAGGTAAAAGTTCTTAGCACAGCACCTGATAAGCAAAAAGCGATTAATCACTATCATTATTGGGTCAAAGAATGCATACACAGGTCTACGGCACATATATTCTGGCCTAAATTGACCATGGGCCTTGATCCTCTGCAGGCAGCGGGCACGGAAGCACAGAACGTGATGAGCAACTGTGGTTAGAAGCAGAAGTAACCAAAGCAGGGCTCAGTGAAACCAGAGGGTTTTCTGTGGCGCCTAAATCTTCTCCTACAGAAGTTCTTGGAACTCCTGGGCAAGCAAAAACCCAGCGCAATGAGCAGGGTGACAGCTCATGTGACAGTAGCACAAAGTCATTCCCAACCTCTGCTTAGCCTAACTAACCTTTTGGCTCCTTCTGTTGCAATCTCCCAGGAAAACCAGAAAGATCAAGTTGCCTCTCTGTGTTTATCAATTAACAGTGATTAACCGCATAGGTATGATACGGGAGGTCTGATTTTTTTTTTTTAAATATTTACCCATAGTATAATTGGTTTTAGCCAAACAAAACACTTAAGCCAAATCCGTTTTCATCACTTCACCCACAGGCCAGTTCCCTACCCAACCCTGCATACTTGGGCAGCCACCTCATACCAAAGAATACTTTCCCTTCTGTACGTTCTTACATATTTTATATGGAGATATAAAGTTTTGCTTGGTGGGTTTTTAAGAGAAGGTCTTGCTAATTACCCAGGCTGGGTTTAAATTTGCAATCCTCCTGCTTTACTCTCCAAATAGCTTGGCTATTTCATGTAATTTTAATTCGTTTCATATTGTCAAATGTCTAAGGTGCAGGACATTTTTCCTCCTTGAAATGTTGTCTTTGCGGTTCATTATTCCTATACATCCAGCTAGTCCTTTATTTTTTTGCAGTGCTAGAGATTCACATTGAGATACATGAACTACATCCCCAGCCCTTTTTATTTTTTTTTAAGGACATATATATTGATTGACTGATTTAATTTTTGCAGTACTGGGGATTGACCCAAGGTGTTTGCACTGAGCTACATTCTGGTTCTTTTCTTTTTTTTCTTGCTTTTTAAATTTTGACCTTTTCTTTTGAACATACATCACATTTTACAAGAAGGAAATAGAATCAATCTAACATAACCCAGTTCTTCAGAGATTGGGGCTAAGTCTTGCAATCCTTAGCAGAATGCTACTGGAGTCTTAAGTGCTAGTGATAAGTTCACAAACTCTTGATAAAAATTTATCTCCATTTTCATTAGGAAACAGTCAAAAGTCCAGTCCTACAAGGATTACAATGGCCCAAATTATATGCTGGAAGCTCTAATGGGAAACTAGATCAGAGCAGGCCAAAGACTGGTTGTAAGAAAATACTTTTATTTTGAAAACTTACTCTCTGGTTTAAAAAATTTCTGGTTGCTGTCAATAAGAAAGTTAAAAAAAAAAAAAGAATCAAGTAAGAAATGATATAGATTGACCCTCACTAACATTTGATTTTACCAAGGCCTCCCACAGAATATGAAAATGGAAAGATATGTATAGGGGATAAGGTACATAGATTAAAATATCTATAAATTAAATTAAATAAATTATGTAGTAATAAAATTAGACACACTGCATTCTTTTACTTGCTACAAGAATAAATTGGCAAGGATGGCTAATGAAGAGAAACCGTCAACTCTAAAGAGGGTGGTAGTAGTAGCAGCAGCAGTAATACTTCCCACTATAGAACAACCTGCTTTCCCAGATTATTAACAGTCCATGGAACCTACTCTTGTAGAAGAACCTGAGCTTTTGCCAGAGCCAGGAGATAAAAAAACAGAGTATATTCTAATTAGCTAATTGTAAGCTCAGTGAACATTTCTGGGATGGATTCATAGCATCCAGCCACAGTTTCATTATACATCTGCTAACTGCAGTATTCCTCAGCCCTCAGCCATGGTTTCTGCTCAGTATCTCAAAGATGGGTGCAATTCCATTTGACTCTCCTTAGGGCTGAAGGAGATGAAGGAGATGGGGATGAAGACCTTGTCTTCATTGAAGTCTGGAAGGTCATCCTAAGAGTAACCCCAGTAGCCCTTGGATATATAGTAAGCAAAAAGCAGATGGTGAAATCCTGGCAGGAACACCAGAATGCCAGAGATCAGGTTGGGAACAGCCTGATCTATCCTCCTTCCCTCCCACCCCCCCAAATAGTCCTACAGCTGGAAGCCTATAATAATAAAAAGGTACCGATCAAAACCAGCACAGTGGCAAGTGCACTGGCCTTGTAAAGGATCTTAGGAGGGTATTTCTTAGCCTGTAGTAAGTGTCTCCCTGAAGGTCAAGGTAGCCATCATCTGCGCTGGGGAGTATCTCACTTCATGGCTGGGGATTCCAGTAACCACGCTGGTACGAGACAGGTGCAGTGGAGATACCAGATGCTGCACGGCACTGCTTCCTAACTGTTCCCAGACACACCAATGCACGCCACAAGTTCCCGGGCCTATTTTTGATTTTTGATTTTGAGAACAGGGTATCGCTAAATCACTAAATTGTCCAGGCTGGGCTTGAACTTGTGATCGTCCTGCCTTGGCCTCTCAGAGTGCTGGGATTACAAGTGTACACCACCACACCCTGCCCCAGCTAATTGCTTATAACTGCTGCAGTCAGGAAATTATTCCTCCCTATAACTCTAATACAGGTTGTTCCTCTATTTCCTTATAGAGAACGAACTATTATTTCTTAAAATGCCACTAATATAAACTACATTGCCATAAACTCCTAAGGCAGGCTTACATATATTCCCAGTGAGTTTCCAGCTGGGTAACTTTTTAAATAATACTTCACTTCTTGCACTGAAGATGCATTACTGTAGTAATCAGAAAAGTCTAAATACAGAGGTCCTTTCTTAATTCCCTTTTCATCAGTTCTTCTTTCTTTTTTTTTTGTACCAGGGATTGAACTCACGACCTCGTGCTTGCTAGGCAGGTGCTTATGCCACTGAGCTAAATCCCTAGCCCTCATTAGTTCTTTTTTTAGTTCCTGGGCATTGTGATCAAGAAGCTAAGAATAAGGATGCAAACTGAATTCACCCGCCCAACTCCCATCCAACTTTAACACAGCCTAGTTCACTCCTTCCAAAAACAAACTGCACACAGATTAGCACACACATAAAAGAGAGTTTTATTGTATTATATTATCAGCGCAATAGCAGCACTGTTATCCCTGTTCCTATTCAGAAGCAAATAAGAAAGCCTCTGTAGCCAGGTGCCACTGCTAAGGGCTTACAAATATGACCCCACTTCCTTCTTACAGCAACCTGTAAGAGGGGGTTTTACCCGCTTTACAAGTGTGGCAGCTGAGTCACAGAGTCCACCTCCACACACGCTTCCTCTTTTTGCTGCTTTATTTTTCTCCATTATGCTAATCACCTTGGGCCAAGCCATACATTTGACTTAGGCATTTGTCTCCAATTGCCAGTATTGGAGCCAATTGCAAGCTTCCCACAGGTACGGATTCTTTTCTGTTTTGTTTACTGGAACTGGGGGTGCTCAGAAAGTGTCCATTCAAAGAATGAACCTCCCCCCAAATTCTCATCAATGAGTATGTGGCAGGCAGTCTAAAGCCAAGAGGGCAACACACTGTCTCATGTTCTCTTCATTATTGACAAATATGAACGGGTGATGGGGAAGATGACATCTTTGGTGTGTGATTTCTTTCCATATCCTAATTATTCTCCACGTCAAGGAGAAAACAAGAATGAAAAAAGAAAATCAGTCTCGTTGACGGAGGGGAGATCCTGAAATGCAGGAGGATGAAAATGTTCTAAGATGCTCCACCTACAGGTCCCAGCTTGGGGAAGAAGTCACCTAAAATCTTCCTCGCCCACCCAAGGAGTACACCCAGGCTCTGGGCCCACCCAAGACAGAAGAGGCAAGGGGACACTAGGAAGGTGGACCAAAGCACGCCACTCCACGTCTGCTGGTCCCATGGAGAACCTGGCCTCCCCCAGGCAAGGAGAGTCACATTCCCCTGAGTGTCCATGACCCCTTAATGCCCTCAGAAACAAACCCTATGTTGCAAAAGCAATGTCGAAGCCATCCTAGTGGATCCAGCTCGGTTCACTGAATGTCAAGGCATGAATAGGGCACCAGGAAAATATCCAGGAATATGATCTAGTTTACACCTACAGTCTCTGGTGGCAGCAAGGCTGGCAACCAGAAGAGTCCAAGAAACAGCCAAGGAGCCCAGCCAAGGAGCCAGAGCCAGGTCCAGGGAGCTGCTGCCAGGGTGGAGAGCGTCACCTTCTTCTGGATGCTCACGCTGACTCAGGAAGATAATTCAGATACACTGTTCACTGAGACAGAGATAAGTGACACCCGGTGTTCCTGCTTTCTGTCTCACACACATACTTACAAATGCAAAGTAACTGCAAGATCATGCGTGCACGCACCTAGTAACTCTGAGCGGAAGAGCCATGGAGCAGCCAGAGTATTAAGTCTGTACTGGTATTTTGTACAGAGAACATGTGCTATTTTTATGATCTCAAAAAAATCTGTCAAAGGAGCCACAGGGAGAATTTCGATCCATTGCCCTTCCCTATACCCTCAGACTAAACGTGGACAATAAGCCCCATGTATCAACCGGACAAAGGTGCGCGTTAGGACCCAGGTGTCTCACTGCCACATGAGCACGAAGATGTTAATCAGATCAGGTTCTCCAAGGTGGGCCCGCCTCTCCTTGGAAACATTTCTGCTTGATCATTTTCATGTTCAGTTCTTCAAGGGTGAGTGCTGCAGTTAAGCTCCCTGCCAAGGGAGCAACAGCCATTGCACTTTCGGCTTGCGTTGCCCAAAGGACGTTTTACCCAAAGGATGTTTCCTTGTATTTATTTATTGGGAACATGCCTTTCAAACCACACTGACCTGCCTTTTCCCATTACCTGTGAGATCTGCAGCCGGTCAAGTAGGTGCACTGCTAAAAGCTAAGGGCCTGACTGCAGGGTCCTAAATTAGCAAGCATGCTGGGTCCCTACCTGTATTCCCACCCAGAGCTGGGACATTCCATGAAAGTTCTGGTTAGGGGCTTAGGCTTGGGAATCTAGATGTGAATCTCAACTTAATCAGTGACTTGGATCTTCAGGCAAGTCACTAACCCTTTCTGTGACTCAGTCTCTTCAACTGCAAAGTGGAGATAATTACAGAACTTTTCTCACCGGGAGACTGTAAGGATGAAAGACAAGACATGCTGCCAGGTGCACAGGCTGTGCGGAGGAGGATGGCTGTTAACTAGAAAGGCCTGCAGGAGGGCCTGCACGTGTGAGGAGACCCCTCTGAAGGCCTTCCCATGTCACAGAAGAAACTGGAGCCCAGGGGCTGCCACCTCCCACTTGTTGCACCAACAAAAGGAACTTTCATAATCAGTTTCCTTTTGTGTGAACCCAGCACTTCACCCGAACACAAAGATCAATGGAAAAGTATTGTGAAGTCCGGGTTGGGCAAGAAATCAGCCACTGGCAACCGGTCTGATCGCGAAGGGCCCAACAGTCCCTTGATGGCGGCAGACACCTTGTGGGGATCCTCCGCCCTCTCCCCAAGTCCAGCAGAATATTGTCTCTCTTTCCCAGCTGCGCGAGTCACAGGTGAAAGAGATCAAGAAAAAGAAAAGTTCCTGCAAAGACGGACGGAGATGGACGCGTCTTCCGGCCAGTGACGGCGGGGGCCCTGTGCAGACACTGGCGCCAGGACGGCAGAAAGTTCAGGGCCGTCCAGACCGGGCCATCATCGCGAGGGCTGGATGAAGCTGAATTAGGAGCCCAAACCACAGCCGGATAATGGGACAGAGCCTGTCAGAGGCGGACAAGAGCACGGGAAGGGAAAGGGGAGCATAAAGATCCCCCTCAGGAGCTCAGAGAAGGGCGCTTGCCCAGCACGCCCCAGGCCCCCTGGGTTCAGTCCCCAGCACCGAAAAACAATCAACCAGACCGCCTCGAACCGTTAAAATGCAAAACGCGAAAATACGCTTTGGCCACAGCGAACTTCTCGGGTACTCTGGGTAAACTGAGGCCGCAGCACCCAGGACGTGCCATCCGGGCGGCCGAGTCCCTCCGAGGGGCCCGCGGGGCCCTGGCCCGAGCACACAGTGGGCCTCACCTGGTTGCAGAAGACTTCGGGCTGCTGGT
>PVJX010032873.1:0-20121 GCA_004027295.1 Dolichotis patagonum
TTTAGAGAACAAGTGTAGTTAAAGAAAAGAGTTTCAAGGAACAAGTCTGGTAACACTGCAAAATGCAGAGGTCAAAATGATAAGGAAGAGTAAAGCATGACAGGAACTCTAATTCTGTCGAGTATGTGTTTTGCCATAAATGGAAAATGAAGAGTAGGGATGGAGTGATGGGCTGGCTGGAAAGAAAGCGAATTGTGAAAAGGTTTTTTATGTAATAATATAGCACACTGCCCTGTATTTGCACATTTAAAGAAATGATCCAGTGAAAAAGGTACAATGATGATGCCTGAATAGCAACTTAGGAGCAAGAACATACGAGAGGGAGTGGATTCAAGGCTCCTGAGGAGGAATTAGTCTTAGCTAGAAGAAGGTAGAGTCAAGCTGTTGTAACGGACAAAAGGCAGGATATTCACACACACTCAAGTGTGCTGGTCAGGCTGCTGGTGTGAACAAGGGGTGTATGTCTCCACTGACAGCTTCCTCGCCTTTGGCTCCATCATCCATCCCTATGGTCTCCTGGGACTCAGTGGCCCTCACTGTCTCATTTATATCCTCCTCTGTTTGGAAGATGAAGACTTTCTGCAGGATCCTCTCTCTTCCCTTCCCTCATCTGTTGGCTCTATTATGTTAGCAAAGCTTTCAATAATATTTAAATACTTTTCACTGCCAATTTTATGTCTCTAGGCTTAACATCTCCTGTAAATTTCAGGTCCAGCCATTTGATTTCTTTGCTGACATCTCTACTTGACTGCCTCACAACTCTCAAAATCAGTATCTTCAAAGTCAATATAACAACTGCATCCCCTGTAAACCCAATACTTTTCCAGTTACTCAGTTCAGGAAGCCATTCACCATGTTTTAAACACCAGAAATCTACAAGTGAGTCATTCGTGACATTTTCCTTCTACTTTATATCAATCACCACTTCCTATTCATTTGAGCTCTTAAATATTTCTTGAAAGAAGTTAACCACTTCTCTCCATGATTATCAAATTTCAGGCCACCAACAACTGTTAGAGTTCCTGGTATTCACTGTTTTTCTTGTTCTGATCAATCCTCCATATGGAGGAAGAGAAATGCTCTCAACATTGAAATCTGACTTTATCTTCACATTCATTTCACTGATATCAAAACAAACTCATGTGAAAATTAAAAGAATTAAAGCTTTAGAATAGTCTGCAAGATTTAGCATGGTTCAGCCCTTCTGGCATCTGCAAACATTCACCTCTCACTCCCAGTGCCCCAGCTGCTTCCCTATCTAAAATGCTCACCTCTCCTCTTCTGTCTTCCCAAGGGAAATATTTTCTGCTCCTGTGTTAGTCAAATCCCCTTCAGGTACCTGCTCTCATTAAACATAGCATTAAGTTTATATTTATAGATGCTCCTCCACTTAAAAGCAGGTTATATACAAAAAAAAGCTCATTACTGATAGAAAATATCAAAAGTCAGAAACACACTGAGTACATCTAACCGAACAAGCCTCTTGGCTTTGTCACACAGTACACTGTAGAGATCTGGTTGTCTCCCTTGTAACCACATGGCTCATGGAGATGTACAGCACAAAGGGAGAGGATCATACAACACATTCGTCATCCACGAAAAGGTAAAAGTTCAAATAACTTCTATTTAATGTATATTGCTTTCATGCCACCTTAATATTGGAAAATTATGAATTGACCTGTTATGACTTGTATTCATATGTCCCAGATGTATAGAGATGCGGTCATAGGTGGAGCTTTTCTGACGTGGCTGGATCTAAGGTGCGTGTTGATGGGATCAAGCATGTGATGCTAAGATCAAGGGTGTGAATGCCATTCACCCTAAAAGTGGATGCCTAGGCTAGATCAGATATAAGAGACAGAGAGATGCTTGTCACTTGCTGTTTGCTGCCTTGTGGGTTTGTTTTTTTTTGTTTGTTTGTTTGTTTTGGTTTGGTTTGGTTTGGTTTGGTTTGGATTGAACTCATGACCTCGCACATGCCAGACAAGTGCTTATGCCACTGAGCTAAATCCCCAACTCTTGTTTGCTGCATTTTGCCTATCCTGTTTTGTCATGGGCTATTTCTTCTCTGCAGTGCCCACCTGAAATGCCAGCCTGCCTTGAAACCAGCCAACTATAGATTCAAATCTCTACAAACTGTGAGTTAAAGGACACCTTCCTTTAACTTTGGGTGTCAGGTATTTTGTCTCAGCAATAAGAAAAGAAACTAAGACACAAACCATGTGAAATGGATAATTTTTGTATTAAACTAACAGAGCAAGAAGTTGGTCTGCTTTGTTTTCTATTCTAGAAATTTTTGTATCACTTTCCTCATATATAAAAATATTTGACATTTGTACAAATATGTGAATAATGAGTAGTTGTCACAAGGATTATGGAGGGAGATAAAAAGACACAACACTACAGTGTTTCCATGCCCATAAAGAGTAAAATTATATAACTTCAAGACGTAAGCCACACAGATTTACGCACAGTGTGGCTCTCAGTCTATAATAAGATGACACCATTTAAAAACTTCCGCACTTTTAGCACTTTTCAAATGGCTTAATGAAAGAAAACTTGCTAGAAGGTGGAACCCCTATGTAATGGTCCTGATGTGCACACTCTTCAGCTCTGAGAATTTTAACAAAGTATTTCATCTATCTGTTTCTTTGTTTACATCTCTGTGGAACGAGAACACTGACCCAAAAAGGTTTCACATCCCCTTCCAGGTCAGAACCCAATACCATTTGTCATCACTGACAAAAAGTCTTCACAAACAGCAGAGAAATAAAGGAGAGGCCTCTGTGTTCTACAAAAAGGTAAAATTTGAACTGACCAGAAAGTAAAAATCAGCTGACTGAAGAGCATAAAAGGACATCTATCAGAAGCACCAGTTATGGAGTATCTGGTATTTGGGTGAAAATTAGTAGCATACCAGATATGCCTCTCTTTCCACCCCCACCTTCTCCAGACCTTTCAAAGCGGTTGTGCCACTGCTGTGATATACAGAATCCCATCAATCCCTCATGCTGGAACTATGTTTAGAGACTCCTCAGGGCTTTGGGGGACCCTGATTGCAACAACACTGTTTCCATGGCCCCTCTGGAGACTAGAAATACAGACAGGCCAGGTTCTGCATGGACTATGTATGAATCAGTAATACAGAAGTGTGGCCATGCTCCCAGGAACAGACAGACAACCGAGCAATCCAGGGTCCTGTGGAAAAAGACAGGGATTTTATGTTCATCCACCCAACAGTGAAGGCAGCCTGCACCTGGAGGCTCCACAGAGGCTGTTTAATAAGGCATTTGTTTGCCTCCTTTCTGTACCTCTGACAATATAATCCTTTCTGATTCTTTCCATGATTTGACTCTAAATGAAAAAGTCTGATCTCGCAGTTGGGGGGTATGAGTCTGCAGCAACACTGGTAATCTGCCAGCATTCAGCTTTTGATCCTGGGGGATGGAATAAAGGCAGAAAATATGTTCCTGACAAAAACAACCAATCCTCCTGGCCAAGACAAATTCCAGCCTTCCAGCAATGATCAAGGTTACAGGGTGGGGGATAACGGAGGATAGGAGAGTTAATCTTGCACATGTTCTTTCAATGAATCTCAATGTCCACTTCAATGAACTTAGCATAATTTAATGAGTCCTTTTTATCTTTATGATTAGCTTATGACCCTGTGTCACACTGAACTAGGAAAACTAAGCATACATATGAACTTGTAAGACAAAATCAAAGTCCAGCGTAAGCAATGAAAACATGTGGGAACCCAAACGATTAGGGAAAAAATGAGCAAAAAGAAACAGTTTTCTTAGAAAGTGGCTCATTCTGTCTCTACAGCTCTGATTTCCACAGCATCTCTCACAGATTTCACAGTGTTTGGAATCCACACACCTGCACTCCATCTTTCACTGTTCAGAATGCTGCAGATGTAACTTTCTCTGTGACTCAACTCCACCTGCCTCCCTTCACCCCAACCCACCAAGGCCCATTGTCTGGGGAAAGCTGCAGGAAAGGAAAGGAGGAAGTTAGAAATCTACTTAGCAGTGTTGGTTTTTTAGCCATAAAATCTTACTTTACATATGAGGGACATAGTAATCCACAAAATAATAACCACTACCTTCATAGATCTTCTATGCAAGTAGGGGAAAGTCACAGAAGACAGACATTTGAACAAGTAAATGATAAAAGAAGGTGTTAAGGCTTGTGAATAGGCTCATCAGACAGTTTGTACCTCCAAATTGGGATAGGTTTGAGAATGAAAGGAGATACTACTATAGTTATTAAGAACAGGATATATAGACAGTAACTTTCCTAGGCCAGAAAAGAAAAAGAAGCATGCAGTAAAGGGGATCTAGGATGTGGCCTAGGAAGGAAGTTTTTGCAGTTTGAAATAAAATCTTCAGAGTAAACCTCGTGGAAAAAAATGGTATCTTATCCGTCAGAGCCTCTGTTCCCTATTCTGCAAATGAAAGGATGTATCCCAATTTCTAAGGTTAAATTCACTTTTGATATTCCATAATCAGTAATCCTGGAATAATAGGCTATTCTTCTCTGATTTTGTGTAAGAATGGGGGAAAGAGTGTACCTGGGATGAGGAGAGGATCACCAGAAGGACAACATGATCATGCTTGCAAACTATACATCACAATTTTGGACTCTCTTTTCAACCATTAAGTGTACATTCTTAAAGTTGCATAAGCAAACATTGTCCTGTTGTCTAGTTGCCTGGGTTGGAATTCACAAATGTGGTAACCACCATTCACCTTGCCGCCAAGGTGATAGTGGTACACTGTCCGTCCTTGTCACGAGGCAGGGTAAAGCCATTTTTTACAAAAGGAAAGCAAAATGATTGAAAACAACTTTGGAAGCAATTCTGCATTTGCAGAAAGATATTGAGTTTTGAGTACAATAGCCTAAATATAACAGAGGGACGTCCAAGTGAACGTGTCCAGTGACAGCTGATACACAGGTATTCTGAAAAATGAGGAAAGAGTCAGTTCTGCATAAGAGTTATGAGCACTGGTTTCAAAGTCAGACAAAGCTCAGGTCCAATAAGTTATTTAACTTCTACATGCCTCCATTTGCTTACTTTTAAATGATGACAATAAAGATTTCACAGGGATTTATTAAATGAGTTATAATGTACTTAATGGGAAACTTAGTATGTCAGTGCTCAGCACATAGACAGCGAAGCAGTTGATATCACCTTAGTTACTGAACTGTTCATTTAAACAAATAAACTGCAAGGGTGAATCATTTGGGGAAAAGAGAAGGTATAAGGAAGGGCAAGGCAGAGGTATCTTAATGAAAGAAAACATTTATATTTGGGAAGAAAGAAGTGGTGCAAGATACAGAGATGAGCACACAAAGGAAGAGGCTGTAGTCAGCAGGAATGTAAAAAGATGATTTGGGATGGAGGTATTTTAACCATTTGTATAGTAAATATATAGATAAGGAAAAGGTTTGGTGGTTAAGACTGAACAGTCAGATCCAAGGAAAGCCATTTAAAGGGTGAATTAGATTCAAGCACGGGTCACTGTGGAGGAGAACCAGACACCAATCTATTCCTGTCAGTTGGTGCCATTCATAGACTGCAAAGGAAGAGAACAAGAAGCCAATGAGAAGACAAGCCTTCCCTGTGAGTCAGCACCATGCACAGGCTGATGGGGGAGAACCAGATGCCAGCCCCTTCCAGCACATGGGCTGGAAGACAAGAAGAACCAAGGTCCCATCCCCCCACCCCGTAAGTGACTTGCTGACCCAGAGAAACATGGCTGCCATGATAGCTATTCTGGTAAAATTCAACTTAATGCTTGTAGCATTTAGTGTTTCACTGACTTTGCAGGCCTAAATGTGGTAGTCTGATCATCTATTCAGAAGATAACAATGCACAATGCAGCATCTATGGGGGATCTCCTTGTGACAGTGGTAGCCATTGTTGATTTCCTATTATCTTGTTTTGAAGTCTTGTACCATTTTCATTGTATTGTTGGGTTGGGTTTTATTCTGTTTTGTTTTGTTTGATTTTATTATATCTGATGGCATGTGCAGCTATTTCAAAGATACCAAGATATATTATGGTAGTCATTTTGAATTTACTATTATCTTGTTTTGAAATCCTGTGTTGCATTCATTGTTTTGTTTTTATTAGTTCTATTCTATTCTGCTTTGTTTGATTTTTACTATATCTGAAGTTATGGGCAGCTATTTTGAAGACAACAAGAGGCATTATGGTAACCATGGTTGATTTCCTATTATCTTTTTTTGAAGTCCTGTATCATGTATACTGTTTTGTTTTGATTGGATTCATTTTGCTTTATTTTGCTTGGTTTTATTCTATTTAAAATAAAAATTACCAAAAAAGAGTAAATTATATGCATTTATTCAAGAGGAACGTCAGTAAAAGAAAGAAATAGAATACTAGCTGTGGGTGTGATACATATATTTAGAATGGGCAGGGAGGCAGCGATTAAATGGGTAAGAGAAGAAAGAGTTCATTTTGAGAGCAAGAAGCTGAAAGATAATGGAAAGGACATAGTTTAGGGCATAAGTGAAAAATTACACTTTCCTCAGACTTCTATAATTGATTTCTCTGCTTAGAACTAAAAATGGAATGGATTTTTTTTCATTTCCTGTAGTCTCAGGGAGCATATGTGGAATGAATGAATGAATGGGAGAGAATTGATATTTTTTCTTTAGGAGACCTTGTCTTTTCCCTCTCTTGTAGATCCAGCTCCTGATGTTCTTTGAATCATCCAGAGACTTTAAAGGCAAAGGAAGGAACCCTCAATCCTGCCTCAAGTCTCTGCCTATATTTGGAACCTTCAATCTAGAAAGATTAGCCCTTCCATTAGAGCAAAATCTTGGTCATCAAAAGCTTGGTCACCATAAACATTTGCCTAAATCCCCCTCTTGATTGAGATACTTTACTAGTCCAATTCCAGAGAGAATTCTTCAAGCTTCAGCTCAAATGTCAACAGGTCTGGCAAGGTCCCCCTTGCCATCATACAGACTGAACTTTCCCTTAGAATACGTTATAAGGCTTGAAAATGATGTTTCCACTTGAACAAAGCTAAGACCATACGTAGCTAGGCTATTCCTGGGAGTCACTGGAAGACAGCAACTTTAAAGGCTCCTTAGTAGAATATGACAAGTTTGATGGCCTCCTTGAGTCATTTAAGACTTGATACCTGAGACTGCATAAAAGGGATACATATGCAGCTGGATACTCAGCTCTCAGAGGCTAAAATTATCTGCTTTTCCCATTACTTCAGTAATTACTATCATGGTATAACAATTTACCCTAAAATGTAGTGACTTCTACAATGACATTTATTTTGCTCACAAATCTGCAAATTGGGCCAGTCTCAACTCAAAGAATTTGCTACTATGCCAGTCTCTGTCAGCTTGGGCACATGAAGGTCGCAACTGGGGTCATCTTTTGAAATACCACTTTGAAATTCCAAATGAGAGACTGGAATTGCTGGGGGTTAAGCATCTGGCTTCCCAAGTGTTTGTAGACTTCAAAGTGCTTGCTTCATTGCAGTCCCCAGCAGAGTGGCTTAGGACTGGGGTCAGGGTGATAAGCCTTCTCCCATATGGATTCACGGCTCCCAAAATGGCTGTTCCAAGAGAAAAGAGAGATTGTCTCTCAAGAATAAAGTAAAACTGCACATTGTGAGACAATCAAAAGAGATGGAATAAGAATATAGCCATGTTTACAAAATACAGTCTGCCGCAACTATCTTTTCTCTTTGGTTCACCTTTTGACATCACCTCTTTGGGTTACGTCTCATCAGCATTCTGATTTCTCACAAATCTTGAACTTTGTCAGAAGGTTCAAAGTGTAGAAATTAAATTTAGGATAAAAATTGAGCGATACCATATTCCTTTTCTTGCTATTTGTGTAATTATAAATAAATAATTTGGTCTTTCCACCTGGACAAAAAAAGGAAATGAAAGTGTCTCCTCATATCACTATTCACAATAAATTTTACCTTCCTTTCAATCCTAATTGCTTATTTCTGCTTCTACACAGAACAGGGTCATTCTTCCTATGTCTGCCCTTGTGGGCAGTCTATTCCCTGGCCATCCAAGCCTGTAAGAAAAATTGAGTGAAATCAGACCTGCAATAAATACAAATAAGTGCATTCAGTCTACCAGCACTGCCTTTACATGATAAATTACTTAATCATGTGCTAATGATGAACAGTCAACTTTTCCAATGCCAGACGTTGGAGGCTGAGGGTGCCCTCTGTGCCCTGGTGTTAATTACTTCCTTGACTAACTACAAGAGACACTTATTAAATTTTGAGACTCTGCCTCTTAGGGGGCACACAGAAGTACAGCTGATGTCTCTTTCACTTTCTGAATTAAGGAATAAAAATATCAGCCAAGGTAAGAAAAAAGAGTCTTGCTGAGGTGAAGAAAAGCATACAGAAGTATGTTGAGTTTGGACCCCTTATCCAGAAAGCAAAGAAATTTGTGGAATACATCACAATAAGAGCCAAACATACCTAATGAATCTAATTCTAATGAATCCATGCTCTGACTCTTGTGGTCATAGTGGTTTGGGTTCCTTAGCTTCCTTAAGTCTTGAATTCATCTGTAAAAATGCATCAGCAGTACTGACTTTGTAGAATTATGGTGCTGAAAGTGTGAACATTAAATGCCAGATACTACTAGTAGTACTAAGAATAGCACTGCCAATATTGTCACTGCTCAGGGTAAATGTCAGCCAGATTTGACAACACCCCATTATAAATTAAAACCTAAAACAGTCAGTGTGAGACTGAAGGCTTAAGCAAAGGTAAATAATGGGATAGCAGAAAGTCATGGCCTTCCCATCTTTGCTTAGTGAGCCAAGCGGTGACGTCCAGGACTTCCTGTCAGCATGTCTGGTTACTCAGGTATCTTTCTTCAACATTATCACTGGAAAAATCCTCCAAATCAAGAACCATAATGAATCTTGAATCCCAGCTCTCCATTTTCTACTTCTTATCTGTCTTACTTTAAATAAATAGAAATTCTAGTTCAACTTCTTACTCTATAAATTAGAAACAACATGTACACCACATGCTTGTAGTATCCCTATCATGCCTGGTTGCAGGTGGAGAAAACACACATACCAAGGCATATTCTCTCTGTGAAGCCAGGTAGTATGCAAGCCACATCAATTGAGGGAATATGTCCTTCACTGTGTGCTTTCCACACATTGCTGTTGCTCATATCACACATACATACACAGACTTACATGCACATATACCATATGTGCACATATAAATGTGCACATATGTGCACACATATGTCACACAATATACACACCTTATACACACACACAGTCACACCTACATGGCTTTTTAGACTGGTGCTGGATCTGCCTCAGTATCTTCAGGGTCATCTTCCTAAACAATCTTGGAGAAAAATCCAGTGTAGAAGATGTCACATAGAGGAAGTGGTTCTGTTACTTTGGTAGTATATTTTAGGCCATGCTTGGTGAATTATGAACCATTTTTTCAGGCTACAGAAGAATTCACAAATCCAGGGTGATCATCATAATACCCTGATAAATTTTACAAGGATGCATTCTTGGATCTCGCTTCAGATCTATTGCATCTGAATATGCAAGGACTGGAGTCCTGAGGTCTCTCTTTACAGCATGTTACTAAGTTAGCCATTTCACATTCACCTTGTGGACAGGAGAGCTGAGAAAAACAATGTGCTAAGAAAGAGTCATGCAGCGAGAAAAGCAAAAGTGACAGGGACGATCTCCATTTTCTGGTTCCAGTCTAATCCTGAGCCCTTTATACATGCCTCAAAATACTCCCTTATCTTTACAATAAACCTCCCCTCCATGGCTCAGCTATTTCAAAAGTTTCTCTTGCTATAATCCAAAAGCAACTACAAGCCAGACAGTCTCCCAAGCATCTTATCAAATGCTTTTGCTGTTTGCCTCCCTTGAGATGTGTCCCCGCCCCACAGAGGTTCAGTTATCTGGGGACAGAAGGACAAATATTCTGCTGCCTCACCAGGATAATGGCCATCTCTCCATCTGCAGTGATGAGGACCATCATGCTCTGGAACTTTTTCCCCAAAGATCCAAAATGATTTTTTGGCATCCTACAGCTGTTTATCCAACCTAAAAGCAAAGGAATTAGGAAGCAACATTGAAGCTTATGTGACTTTGTGACAGGTGAATATATTATTAAAAGCCATTACTCTCCAAATCCCTGATAAGAAAATTGATAGCTACATTTTTGATTGATCTATATTAGGAACACCGTACTATGTGGGAGCTGTTTTGTATTCATTTCATTTCTGGATCCATTTTATGTGCCTAACCTTGCTTTGCCATTTTTCTTCTTTCTTATTTCTAATATGTGTTATTTTGCTGCATTTTAAGCCTCCTTAAATCCTTTCTGGAACAAGAAGCAATATAACAAAATAAAAACAGATTTCCCCTTTGTTACCAGAAGAATTCTTCCACTTTTTTGTCATACATTGGCATGTAAAATGACGGATAGTCAGAAATAAAATATTTAGGCTCAGTGTTCCATCAGTCACCACTAAGGTTTTTATTTTGCGCTTCTTATGTAGGAGGAACTGTAAGGACTACAGATAAATGTCACAAATGGAAAAATATTCCCAGTACATTCTAGAGACAGAGTTCTTGCAGACCTTTGGGAAGAAAAAATATCCAGGGATGAAAGGTTATAAACAGAAGCAAACTGTGTGGACCAGGTCAGTCAGGGAAAGCCATGTAAAGGTGGGAAGGCTTAAACCGGGCTTTGAGGAATGCAGAAAATTGTAACATGGGAGAGAGATACATGAGAAAAGATAAAGACACCATAATTTAAAGCATGAGGGAAGAAAGTAGAGTGATAGGAAAAGGCATAGCTCAGAGTTCTCAAACCTGAGTGTCAGTCTCACCCAAAAGGTTTTTAAACCTAGACAGCTGGGCCCAATATCATTTCCTATTCAGCAGATCTGCGGTAGGACCAGAGATGCATTTCCACAAGTTGCTACTAATTAGAGACTTACATTGGTTTCCTGTGGAACATTTTATAAAGTTGCCTTGCTAAGCTAAGCTGGGGGTTTCTGTAATAATGGGAGGTTAAATGGGACAGTGCCTGCTTAGTCACATGTCCTCTGCACCAAGAGCTGACCCCTTATGTCCTTGTCACCGTCCTTCACATTGTACCACTTTCTGTCCTTGAATAAATTGTCTACAACTTGCAGGAATAAAAGCAAACTAAAATATATTGACCTTTGTTTTTTTGGCCTTGGTTCCTTGGGATAAGTTCTACCTCCCACTCCAGCCCCAAACCTAAAAGCTTCCTTAGATGGTTTGCTTCAGCCCTTCCCTGTCTTCCCACTCTTTGGCAAGCCTGTCATCTTCATCAAGCTCACACTCAACGCTCAGGTCTCATTGCTGCCTCATCTGGTTGTTCACATGCAACAGTGGAGTGCAGGGTGAGGCTTCACAAGTCACCTTATGAGTATTCAGACCTGACTATATCCACCCAGTCAAGGCCCACTTACAACAACACAAGCTTGGTTTCCCTATCTTGTAAAAAAAAAAAGTGAAATAATATCTTGCCGTGAATATCTGAGACAAATAATGGGGCCTAATATAACACATAGCCAATGAGACATTTTTTTGTTTTGTTTTGAGACAATTTTATTGTTTGGGTAAATGTCTTCATTACATAAAAAATATTTCTTAACTCCCCTCCCTGTGCAGGTGTTTATTTGGCAAATTATGATAGATGAAAATTATTATATTAAAGTGTCTTAATTACTTTTCCCTCATTGCTGGGGCAAAATACCCAAACACTTGAAGTTAAAGGGGAAAAGGTTTATTTAGCTCAGAGCTTGTATGGGTTTCATAGCTGGTTGGCTCCAAGGAATAGGGCATAAGGCAGAGGGCACTGCAGAAGAGAACAGTTCATAGTGTCCACAGGGTGGCAAAAGCAAAAAGAGAGGGGCCTTAAAAGAATCTTTCTGACCCATTTATAGCCAGGCTACTGGAATTAGGGCAGTGACAAACCAATCAGCAGCCTGATTTAGTGACCACACACCCTTAATCTCAACATTACACAAATCAATCAATCAATCAATCAGTCACACACTAGATCCAGTCACCTCAGAAAGAGCTCCATCTATGCCACCTGGGGCTTTGGGGAAACATCCAGACTCAAGCCTTAGCATCAAGACATCATCAAGTGGGCAACACATAGCAGAAGAATAATTATCATAAAGTTCAAAGGACTTCTAAGCTAAGGTTCTCATGGAAAATTTAGGGGAAAAAATGTGCACTTGAAAGATGTTTGAAGAGACAACAATTAGGGATATTATTCCAACTGGTTGAAATGACAGGAACAGTGGCCATGAGGGGTGTCTATAAAATGCTGTCTGGAAGTATAAGCATCTACTGTGACTTCTGAGGTCACATAGAGAAGACAAGGAGAAAGGCCAGTGATGATCTGATCTAAGAGAAGTGCCATTATATTTGGCATTCTTCAACACAAACACACACACACTGATTAAAGACTTGGGACTCAGCGAATACTAGCCGAAGAAAACTACAAGTGGTTTGAAATCCTTTCAGTGGAAGAAACCAGTGTCAGTGTCAGGGAACAGAACACAGAGTTGTGCATGTGAGAGGTACTGTAGGTGATTAAACTGAACAGGACTTTGAATACCTGGAAACAAAACTGTCAGCAACCTACATGTTAAAAACTGAGAATCATATGTGATGGTTAAGACATTAAAAGTTCTAATTAAATTGTGAGTTTTGTCACATGTTGGATTCCCCAGGAAGCAGACACTGATGTGTAGATGGGAATGGGAGATGTGGATTGGTGGTGCTGCCAGGCTCCACACAGGTGGGAGAGAGCAAATGAAGCAAACAGGGCAGCAGGAGATGATGGGCTACCAGTCTTTCTACCAGTTTGGGGCATAATCCTTATTCTCTCAGGACAAACTGAGCTACATGTCTCGGCACTCACGACATGAATTATATGTACAATGGTATTTACCCTAAATTATTGAGTCTTCCTCATAAGATTAGAGACAAGCAGTAAAGTGACACTGATTAGGAGAAGAAAAGAAGCAGAGTGTCAGTAACAGGGTAACCGATCCAAGCAGAAATTCCCTGGTGCAGATAGAGCAGAAGACCCTGGACCACAAGGGTAAAAATTGAGATCAGTAAGTTCTATAAAAGGATCAGGCACAAAACAATAAGAAAAAAAAAGACCTTCACCCATATTGACAACTGAGTCAAGGACCTTCATTATAAATACATCTATGAGTCTAGTACCCACTATGCACCAAATACTGAGATTATCATAACAAACTTTAAACGTCATGACAGCTCAGTGATACCTGTATTATTAAGCCCATCTGCTAGAACAGGAAACTGAGATTCAGAGAGAATATTGCTATTAAGGTCACTGAGCTTGGGAGTCTCTGTATAACTCCAAATCCATGTTGTTCCCATCCATGACACTGTGACTTTCCAAAGTACTTGTATCCCAAAGGGATATATCAGAGATGACGATGGGACCAAGGGAAAAAGCCAGCCACCATCCCTGCTTCAGACATAATGACTCCAAGATATATATCAATTATATAAATGATTCCAGTTACAATTACATGGGGCTGAGTGGAAGGTTTAAGGTCACTACTCTGCCTCTCCTACCAGAGCCTGTGAAGCTTCTTCCTTGTAATTAGTCAAAGGATGCAACATGACACAGTGAAGGTTAAGATTTTAACCTTCAAAGTTAGCCCACATGGGCTATAATCTCTACCTGAGTAGCCATGCTACTTTGAGCATTGTTTGACCTCCCTATGCCTTAGTTTCCACATCTGTGTAAAAGAAGTCAGAATTGTTTTAATAGCTCCATGATGTAAAATGCTTAGCACATTTAGCAAATAGGCACTGTATGAGTGTTAACTGCTAAAAGTCATTATCTGTGAACTAGTGCTGATCTGTAAGTCTGTCGCTGAGTTACTCTGTGTCCACTGGCTTACCCAGTCCCAGAAATTATGATTCAACAAAATTCTAAACATATTATCTCACTATCTACCAACTGTGACTACTGATGTCAAACATTTGTTAATTCTTTCCTATGTTAATTCTGTCATTGTGTTAGCCAAAAATTTTTAGAGTCTTCTACTTGCCAGGCAAAGGTCTAAGTATTAGAGATGCAGGAATTAATATGAAGAAGTCTCTAATCTCATAAAGTTTATTTATACCCAACTGGCTGAGTCAGACAATAAAAAGTAGAAAGCAAATATGTATAAGTAATTAGCAAAGAAAGAAAATAGAGTAAGTAGATAGAAAAGCATAGGGGTTAGTTCCAAACACACGTTAACTTAAAACAAGAAAGATTTATTTTGTTTCACAGTTTGTAGAGGATTCAATCCATTTTCTAGTGACTCCAAAACAGGATGTCATGGCAGAGTCACTTAGTGGAGGAGAGCCCAAGAAAGCTGCTCAGAGCCTGGCAAAGGAACAGCAAACAGACAGTGATCAAGGAAGAGCCAGTCCAAAAGAGAAAGAGAGAGAGATAGAGAGACAGAGATAGAGACAGAGACCCTTCCAGGCCACGCCCATAGAAACTGGCCTCTTTGAATGAGGCTCTAGATCCCAATACCATATTTAGCTATAAACTAACAGTGGACTGATTCACTGAAGATTATCACACCACCATCATCCAATTACCTTCCAAAGGCCCATCAAGTGAGGTTTGGGGAAGACATCTAGACATAAAGCATAACAAGAAATCCAGAAAGCCTTTCTGATCTGGTGACTCTGGAATGGAGCACTGAATGATCATAGAGAGTGAGCCATGCAAGAATGGGAAATGCAGGTTCCAGTGGCCAAATCCCAGCACATGTTTGGAAGCTTGGCAAGGTTTAATGAGCTTAAAAAATGAAATCAGGAACATAAACAGAGGATACATAATCTAGAACATTTATGATATAGTAAAGCACTGGGTTTATTTCTAACTGTAATGGGAAGTTACTGAATGGCTTTGAGAAAAGATTGACAAGATCAAGTTGCCCTTTTGAAGGATTACTCAGGTAGCCTTGAGAACAAACTGAAAAAATGAAGGATGGAAATAGATCAGTTACGAGGTCTTTGCAGCAGTCCAGGTGAAGTGGTTCCAGTGACTAAGGTACTAGGAATAAGAAGCTGTTCTAGACATCTCCCAAAGGGTAGGAGCAATCAGAATTCGAAGATGGATTTGAATACGGAAAAGAATGAAAAAAATGACAATAGAGACTCCAAATTGTGAAAGTTCTTCAGTATACAGATGGTCATTAACGTATGAGGTGGTATGCATTTACTTAGTAATGAGAAAAGACATAGAAGAAGGTAACAAACTCAGTTCCTAGGAACTTCTCACCTCTAAACATCAAGAAAAGGAGTAGGAGTAGGGTCTAATATATGGTAACGAGAAGGAAGGAGACCATAGATTATGAGAAGTTCAAGAGAAAGTGTTTAAGTAGGAAGTTATGAAATACTGTTTCAAATGCTGCTTCAAAGCATTTGATACATAAGAGGAGAAAAGAAAACTGACCATTAGAATGGGAATCTATGAGCAGCACTGGTGACATTGACAAGAGCAGTTCAGGAGGGATATGGGACAAAATCCTGTTGTGACACACTTAATGGAAAAGAGCTGAGGAAGTGTTAACTACACAATATTGAGAAGCTTTGCTGTAAAATGAAACAGGCTGGAAGTGTGGAGGAGTTAGAAGCAATACAGTGTTAGTAAAAATGGAAGCTATAGTAAAGGATGTTGTAGGCTCATGAGAATAACCCAGGAGATGAAAAACAAATGATCTGGAAACAGGGGGGATGACACCTGGAAAAAATGGCCTTGGGTAAAGGAAAATATATGGGATCAGAGCATGAGGAGGACACAGGAAGATTTGTTTATGCAAGGACCTCAAGGACACAGCACAGATAAGGTGAGCAACAAACACAGACCTTTCCTAGCAGGAAGTTATCTGATCTAATAATAAAGAACCTGCAAGTCCCAGGCACTAAGGGAGTTTTAAGTCACACAGCTATTTGATGGCCACTCTTGACTCCCCATGAAATTATGCCACCACATTCAACTTTCTCAAAAAATCTATTACCTTTCTGCAACCTGTAGGATTGTATCTTACAAATTCAGGGCTGTTGTTCTTTTCTTTTTCTTTTTGTTCTTAATGATCACGAGTTTCTCTTAGGTTCTGGTCATCTGCCAGACACTAATGTAATGAGAAGTTTGGAATTGTGCCATGATTTTCCATTTACAGAGGTTTTTAAATCCCCCACTGACCATTTAAGAGGAAGACGTACATAAATTCATAAAACAAAATCCATTGAGACCACATGGCACTTCTTTTAAAGTGGAGCCAAATAACCCCGACTTCAGACTGCAGACCCCACCGAAGTGTCCTGCCCACCATGGCATTAGTAACTATCTATTGAATAAATTAGTGATGCATTTAAATTAGAAGTTCTTGCAATTTTTGTAACTGAGCCAATTTATTTTCTGAATCCTGGTATTCATTTCAGTTTTTCTACTATAATATCAGCATACTTAAGAGATGATTATTTTCAGATTTGTTTGTGGGCTAACCACTGATAGTTTGCACCAAAGTATTGTGAAGACCAAGAGTAAGGAAACCATCACATAAAAATTCTGCATGGCATCTGGGGAACTTTCACATGGCATGAAAGACACCAGAGACATGAGACATTATCAGGTACCTTCCTAATACCTGTCCCACTCACACTTTCCTGAGCATATATGAGTTCAGGTAGCTATCCACTACTCTCTACTACTGTTTGCATTGACTATCAAGATGTGTGACTTTTCCTCCAGGCTTCTACTTGTATAAGTGGCCATTTTCCCCCAGGAGTCCAGGGAGCATGTGACCTGCTATCCCCCATACAGTGATAAGCTGATGCCCTGGGCAAAGAAATGCTTGCATCTGCTGCTGAAAGGAGGTATGAATGAAAATTTACCAAATATTAGGTTTCAATACTAATCCCACTGAAAACATTGCAACTCTCAAGTGTATAATAAAACCATCAGAGGAAGCAGGAAAGGTAACCTCGAGTCTTGGTACTTTAAAAAGGTCATGTGATCAGACAACCAGTGAGAACAACCAATGGGATATTTCATCTGTCACTGAGTGGTATGTATCAAGAACAGCTTGGGAGCCGTGTAAGATCACGAGCATAGCCCCACAATTACTTGCTGTGTGACCTCAATTCAGTCATGCAAACGATCCAGTCTCTAAGCTTCAGATTCCCTGACTGTGAAACAGTAGCTACTCTCCAGGAAGAGTGACCCAGGAAGACTAAAGGAGACAAATGTGCAAAGGGATGAGGCTTGTGCATGCCCTGCTTCTGGAAGTGGATAATCTGAGCTCCCTCCTCCATATCAAGAGAGATGATGAACAGACAAAACCTGCTTGTCCTCACAGAGAATGCCCACAGCTCTTAAATTGCCTACTGTGCACACAGACACAGACAATATTTCAAGTGGTGAATTTATAAAGAAATAGATATTTCTAGTATTTCTTCCTCAGTCCTTCAAATTTTGTTCTAGGTGTTTAACAGGGAAAATCAATACAACTGTCACATGCATAAAAACTGATGAATATCATTGTTGATTTGGAACTGCTGAAGAAAAAAAATATTATAGGTACATTCTTCTTTTCCCTTGACTAAAACACTGAGTAAAATCAGTGTGGTAGATGTTGAGTTATTGGTTGCTCTGGGAATAAGCACTAATTTAAGATGGAGAGAAACAGAACAGACCCAGTGATGTGAAACAAACATTTGAATCTGGTTTTTAAAAAATCACATCTGATTGTTTGCGTTATAAACCCTTCAGGCAGGAATGTTGTCTTTTTGAGTCTGCAAAGCCTCAAGGATACTATTGGTACCCCAAACACATGAAATAAAGCAGTAATATTTATAGTTTCTATGTACATCTTGTCAAAACTCTCCAGTCTGATCCATTCATTTGGGAATGCTCCTAGCAGCTACTTAGAAACTAATTTCTAGGAGGATCACAGAAATTGCCTTGTCGCCCCACCATACTCTATGAATAAAGAACTCTCTCATCATCTTGGGAGCCTTCTTAAACTGATGAGATGAACCGTCAGCACTTCCAGCCCTTCTTTGACATCTCTCTTGGTAGCACTCCCGGGTATCAGTCTCCTCCAAAAAACATTTATGCATGTCCTTCATTTATATAAAACATAAATCCCTGAAAGTAACTTGTTATATAGGATAACAAATGAATATGCAATATCCAATTATTAGTAATATGTAACTTTAGCCAAACTACCCAGTGTCCAGATCTCAGGTCTATTTTATTAGTTATATGACCTTGGGTAAGACCACTAATGTTCTACACTTCATATCTTTATGGGTATAACTGGGATTGTGTTTTTATCTACACAACACTGTGATTATAAAGATAAATGAGTTAATGCATGTAAACTGTCTACAACAGTGTCTGGTTAAGAATAACCACTATAGAAATATTGGCTATTTTATATATGCTGCAAGGGGTGAGATAATGTTCAGTCTAAGCATCAAAGATCCACTTGTAACAGAATGAGATTCAGTTGCTCACATTACTCACAGAAGAACTCAGAAAACTATCCTTCCACTGGTCAAGAGCAGTAAGTAATCAAGACAGTTACTGCCTAACAAAAGCAAATGGTAGTTGTCAATCCTAACAGAAATTATCCACTTGTAAAGCCTGCCTTACTCTGTTATAAAGATAAGCAAGAACAACTATGTTTGTTGAGAAAAAGAGGATCTGTGGTACCACCTGCTGAGGTCATTTTCTTTGGGTGAAATGCACTGGGGCATCATGAAAACACAGCTTCACCTACTTTATTTTTATCTAGTCCTTTAGCCACTCATAACCACTCACCTCCTTACATGCTGGGTGTTTGGTGTCCTTTCACTCCATAAGAGATGTCCCAAGTGGCTCAATCCCTTCCAACCTTGCGCTCACAGTAAATACTATTCAAACTGATCATACTTCTCTGAAAAAGTGCCTGATATCCAAGAAAATTTGATAGTTCTCTTTATGTTTTGTACACACTAATCACTTAAATTTAAGTTTACTTGCTTGTCTCTTATTACAATTAAATACTGAGATTCTTGAAGGCAAGAATTGTTCATGGGATTGAAGACAAGATGGTGGACTGGTAGGTAGCAGGAGAGAGACCCTCTCTGAGAGAGACAGCTCAGATGCCAGAATAAAACACCCTGGAGAGACCCAAACAGAGAGAGGTACACTTTCACAATCCAGGAAGAAACTAAAGTGCAAAAAACTGCTCGAATATGAGGTCCTGGGGCTACTATTAGTGAAGATAAGATCAGCGAGCACAGCGCCCTCCTCGAGCCGCCTGAATCCCTGCCCGACCTGAATAAGCGATCTGCGCCAAAGTGACTGGCTTGAGCTGCCAGAGCACAGAGCTGAACAGCCCTGCGTGCAGCTCGCCCAGACCGGCCCTGCACATGATCCACCCAGAGGCACCGTGAATTCCCACTACAGCCACGCTGAAGTCAGAGGTCGGGGAGCCCAGCAGTTTTCGGGGATTGGCATCAACATGCGGTGAGTGATGGGAATAAGACCCTCCCACGGGAAAGGGGAAACCGACTGGACAACATGTTGGATTTGGGCAGGACAGCCCTAACTCCATAAGGAAGTGGCTTCAGCTGGTTGCTCCCCTCGCCAAGCAGATTGGTGGAATCTGCTTGGACTAGGCTGTGCCCCTGGCGGGGACCCAGTGAGTCACTACAATATTACTTCCCTGAGATCAGTGCACACTGACACAGTGAAGGCCTGCAAAGGTTGACTGGCCTGGAAGGGAGGAGCTAGCGCGCACTACCCGTGGGTGAACTCTAATCTCTGATAACCTATTGAAGAGGGCTAAAGCTCCTAGCCTGCGCCCTCTAGAGGAGCCTTAAACAACAAGAAAAGGGTCTGGGAATTACACTGTACACTTGTATGGAAGGAACCAAAAACATGAGGAAAGGGAGAAATAAGAAAACACTCCCAGCCCCCAACCCTGAGAACATTGATCCAG
>PVJX010032874.1:0-20109 GCA_004027295.1 Dolichotis patagonum
TCCATCCTTCCTTCTATCCTCTTTTTTCTTTCTTTATTTCAGCAAAACACCTAGGTTAATTCTACACGTTAGTTTTTGCAAATATACTGCAATCAATATGAAATGTAATATCTCTCCAATCTTTTGGTTTCCTTCCCTTTGAATAAAAACCAAGTAGTGTAATTTCTGATTCATACGATAATTCCACAATTAGTTTTTCCAGGCACCTTCATACTGTTTTTCATACTAGCTGCACCCAGTCACATTCCTAACCAACAGTGTGAGAGTTTTCTCTATGTCTTCACTAGTTTTTGTTCTTCCTTGACTTTTAGATATTAGCCATTCCAGCTGGGTGAAATTCTATCATGTTATGATTTTGTATAATTTGTCTGAAGAGTAGTGATGACTATCTCCCTCTCCGTCTTCTCACTGGGGTTTTGTGGTTGTTTTGTTGTAGTATCAGGGTAGCTCAAGGCAGTCTCATAAAAAAAGAGTTTAGAAAAATCACCTATTGTTTAATGTTGGAGGATGATTTGAGAATATTTAATATCAGTCTTTTTTTTAAACTACTAGAATTGACGTGTGGAACCACTGAGTACTCTCTTTTTCTTTGCTGGGAAATTTCTATGACTGATTCAATTTTGTTCTTATCTTTAGTCTATTTAAATCTTATATTATTTCATGGTGAAATCTTGCAAATTATATGTGTCAAATAATTTATTTAGTCTAAGTTTTCCAAATGTTGGCATAAAATGACCCATAGTACCTTCTCATGATCTGTTGTACTTCTGTGGCATTATTTGTACTATCTCCTTTTTCATTTCTTATTTTATTTGAGTTTTCAAAATTAATCTTGCTAAAATTTGCATATTTTATTTTTAATACAACTTTTTATTGAACTTTTGTATTTTTAAATTCTCAACTTGATTTGTTTCTTCTCTGATCTTTACTTTTTTCCCTTCCTTTTAATACTGTTAGGGTTGCTTTATTTTTGTAGTTTCTAGAATTTCACTGTTAGATTACTCATTTGTAATCTATTTTTTGAAGTATATACTTATTTCTATAAACTTTGCTGTTTGTACTGCTTTTGCTGTCTCATGGATTTGCTGTATTTTCTTTCCTCTTTAATTTGTTTCAACTTTTTAAAGTTTTCTTTTAATTCTTCCTTGACCTATTGCTTACCCAGAAACACATTATTTGATTTTTAAGTATTTCTGTAATTTCCAGTTTCTGTTCTTGATTTCTAATTTTATTTCATGTTATTTGGAGAAGACAAATGGTGGGATTTCAATTTTTTTAAATGTGCCCCAGACAGTCTTTAAAGGACTAATGTGAATGATGTATATTCTGCCACTCTTGGGTTCTTGAATGACTATAATGTTCTTTTCAGATATTCTGTGGACACCTATGCTTCCTTGTTGTTTTTGTGTTTGAATTATCTGTTCACTGATAATAGTCAGAGTTTGAATTCAGCAACTATTGTTGTATTGTAATCAATCTTTTTAGATAAATATAACAATTGCATTACATATTTTAGTGGTCCAGTGTTGGGTGCACATACATTTATAATTTTTATATTTTCCTTTTATCATAATATAAAGCTTGGATTTTCTTTTTTATAATTTTAGAACTAATGTATGCTTTATTTGATAGAAATATAGCTATCATTACTCACTTTTGGTTTCCATTTGTGCAGAATATATTTTGTAGTTGTTTTACTGTCAGGCTGTATACAACTTTCTCATAAGGCAAACATACTTACTGGCCTTATTGGTACAATTTAGATATACATAATGGTCACATTAATCATAGTGAACCTGTACGTAAGAAGAGTTAAAGGGAAGTGATGGGACTAGAAATAAAAAGAACCAGGTATGCTGAAAACAGGACATGGTTAGATCTTACCTTTTACCCATTTCCTCAGACTATGTCTTTTAATTGGTGAATTTACTTTACTTACATTCAAAGTCATTATTAATATTTAACAGGCTATACCTGACTCTTTGCTAATTATTTTTTGAGTTATTTTATACATATTTTATTCCCTTCTCAGTGTTTCTCTTTGTACTTTGGTGGATTGCTGAATCAATTAAATTTGTTCTTTTCACTTTCTCATTTGGGCAGCTCTTTTACTGGTGAGTTCTATTCCTTCATCTTAATATTCACTTTCTACCTTTAGAACTTCCTAAAGTGTCCCTCCTAAGACTGTTCTAGTGATGACAAATTCCCTAGTATTTTGATTATCACAGAAATATTTTTATTTCTTCTTCCTTTCTAAATAACAGGTGTGTGGCTATCCTACTCACAGCTGACAGTTTTTGCTCCTTCTTCCAGCACTCTGAATATATCTTTGCATTCTTACCTTACCTGTAAATTTCTGCTGAGAAACATGTGAGTAGCCTAGGAAGCGTTTCCTTTTCAGTAACTATGCTTTTCTCTTGCTTCTTTTAGAATTCTTTTTCCTTTTGACACTTTTGTTATAAATGTGCCTTTGAAAGAACTTTGGGTTGATTTAATAGGAATTCTTTGAGGTCCGTGGGTCTGCATTACTATACATCTCCTAAGCTTTACATGTTTTGGGCAATTATTTTGTTAAATAGACTTTCTACGCCTTTCACCATATTTTATCTTTCTGAAACTTCCATAATACAAATATTTGCTTTCTTAATGGTATCCCATATAGCCCATAAGCTTTCTTCACTGTTTTTTTTTTACTTTTTTTTAACTCTGAGTTAGCTCAAATACCTGTTTTCAAGTTCAAAAATATTTAAACTGCTTTATTTTATTGTTATGACTCTCAGGTATGTGTATTTTATTTGATTCATTAAATTTTTCAGCTATAACATTTTTGTTTCACGTTTACAATGCTGTGTTGAACTGTACACTCATACTATGAAATATTTTCTTATTTTTATTAAAATTATTTCTCTTTACTTTGGTGCACTTCCTTAAGATGTTTATTTTTAATTTCTTTTCAAGAATTTCACTCGTTTCTTTGGGTATTGTTACTTAAAAATTACTGTGTTTCCTTGGAGTATCATGTTTCCTCACCTTTTTAAAAATAATTTTGTGTCCTTATGTGGTTGTGGATTTATTATGATAGTTGGTTTTTATAATTTTATGAAGCTTGTATTCCAAATAGGAAGAAATGTTTTCCTTGCATGGATACCAAGGTGTTGCTGGATATAATGTGTAAGTTTAATTTTGGATGGACTCTATCTTCAGCTATAATCCTTATGAACAATGTCAACAGTCATTTCAGTTGCTAGAATTTCAAGTGCGTTTAACTGTGATGGTGTAGTAGTTTGTTTTTCTGAGAGCAAAGCCTCTCCCTGGCTGCTTATTCTGCTTATTGGTCAAGGTTCAGGTGCCCATAGGTCCCGTGGCTGTCCTGTGACTATTTGGTGGCTTCTCTAGTGGGTTTTGTTGCCATATGGCCTTCACAGATTGTGCAGGGAGCTTGCCAAGAGGTCTGAGCTTATGTAGGATAGCTGCCAGCTGTGACACACTCAGCGCCCAGCTGTATGTGAGTTTCAAGGTCACACGGCACTGTGGGGGCCCAGGTCAGAGAGGTCGTAGGCTGTATATCACAGTCTCCCACTCAATGTTGGGTGCAGCCATGTGAACTCCAGGCAGCTCTTCCATGTTTGGGGACTGTGAGGACGGTAAGGATCCCCTGTGTAGACATCAGTGCTAATGAGCCCTCTGGGGGTCTTTAGTTTACCAATTTTCTATGAGACCTCTGTCCTGCCTGTGAGCAGATTTGGGTAGAGTATGTGAGAGGAAGGGCAACTCACAGCCTTTTCTATGTCTTTATTTTATATTTTCACACTCCACAGAGATCCCACGATTTCCCTGCCATTCTCTAGAGTCCTCCCCCCATCATTCTGTAGGATTGCTGTAGTTTATTCTTTGTTGTGGTTCCATTTCATGACAGGGACAAGCACCAGACTACACTATTCTGCCACCTTGCTAACATCATTAAAATAATTAAATAACTATGGTGGCATAAAGCATTTCAAAGAATTTTTAAAAAATCAAATGTATTTTACATAATTTTGTTATGAATTTCAAATGAAATTATTTTAGTTTACAAAATTCAAATTTATTATAGATACTTTAAAATTTAAAACTAT
This sequence comes from Dolichotis patagonum, assembly GCA_004027295.1. Lineage (NCBI taxonomy): Eukaryota > Metazoa > Chordata > Mammalia > Rodentia > Caviidae > Dolichotis > Dolichotis patagonum. The sequence continues at coordinate 4,116 of PVJX010032874.1, forward strand.
ATTTACAAAGCTATGTCGTTTAAATTGACCAGTATATAACAATAAAAATTACAAATTTCTATCATCCTTAGAATTTCTTAGTGTAAATTATAATTCATTATAAATGTATAAAGTGGAAAACATTTGGAAAAATTTCAAATGGTAATTGACCAATTAGTCTATATAATGAGTAATTTAAAAGCATTATGAATTTGTGGTGGTGATGGGACATTTTGAAAATAACAAAATCTGAACCAGTAAACATAAAGTCCATAGTAAAGATTACAGAATTTTTGATATGGATTCTACAGTTCCCTAATTTAGGGGGGGCATAAATTACTATAATCACATAATTATCAACTATTGCTATATTGTGTACTAAATTAAACAGTAAGAATTGTGTGTTTTCTGCATTATTCTGAGGCAGTTTCCTCCATGAGCACATAAACACCTTCAAGAATCAAATCGAACACACTACATCACCCAGTAAAATTTATGGCAGATAAGGAACACAAAACATGAGAGAAAATGAAAGACAGAAAGATTACCTTTCCTCAAAAATCTATGCTCATCTGAATCCTAAATCATGTATTCTTTTCCCTTCATATCATTCCTGAAGTGAATCTTACAGAAAAAAAAAAAAAATGGGTTAAACTGATTGTGCTTCACTGTGAAGAGAAACCTGTGGTCAGGGATATATGTAATTCCCAAAGCTTTCAACATTAATATTTTATGAGTCTCACAGATCTGTCCCATCTAGAAGAAAAATTTATCTTTCATTTGTGCAAGCAGTGCCTGCAGAGTAATAGATTCCATCTTTATAAGCCGAGTGGTGAAATGCAAACAGCACAGCAAAGGTATGAAGAAGCAAAACGGTCACTTTCTTTCTTTCTGCTGGAGTCTGGCTCTAGTTTACTGGAGTTGCAAAATCAGCCAAGCAAAGTAAAGGATTTTGGGAAACTGAAAAGTGTCAGCTCCTTGCCGAAGTACTTCAGCCTGTGCTTGGGCATGCCCACGCATTGCTTAAACTGAATTTTAAATGAGAAGATTAGCTACAGTGTCTTTGTTTTTTGTTTTCTTTTTGTTTAAACCTTTACAAGGAGCTTTGGTAATGAAATATTACCTTATTACTTCAGGTAACTAAAACCATTAGCTCATTCTTGAAAATTGTTTTTCACTGTGGGTAAGAGACTAAAAGACAAACTAAATTTCTTCAAGCACTTTAAATTGAAAAGGTAGGATGTTTCTCCCCTTGACTGAGCAGACCATGGTACTATGTAGTCTAACTAAGGATCCCAGGCAGGCTTGTCTTTGCATTGCATCCGATTATTTTCCTAGTCAGTATTTATTCATAGAAAAGGCAAACTGACGTGTTTTAGGAACCCATTTTCAATGTCAGAAAAAAGAAAAAAAAGCTCCACAATATTGATCCTGGCAATGATTTATGTAACACCTCAAGGACATAGGTATGACAAAGGATAATAACAAAATTAAAAGGCAACCTGTGGGAGAAAGAGATTTTCAAATAATTTATGTGACAAGAAGTTATATCCTAAACATTTAAAGAGTTTAATTCAGTAAGAAGAAAGCAAATAACTGTTGAATATTGGACAAAAGTCCTGAATAGATACTTGTCAAAGGTATACATAGAAATGGCTAACAGGTATATGAAAAAAAATGCTCAACATCACTAATCTTTAGAGAAACACACAATGAGACATTGTGTCACACCTGTTACAATGGCTGTTATCAAAAATAAGGTAAGCACTGGAAAAAATGTGGAGAAAATTCCCTTGCACAACATTACTATAGCTTCTTTGATAATAGAGTAGTCCTCAGAAAATTAAAAATATAAATACTGAATGATATACTAACCCCACTACTGGGCAGACCACCAGAGAATGAGAAAATTATGTGGAGGAGACATCTACACTGCCATGACCAGAGCAACATTATTCACAGCAGCCAAGATGGAGTCAACCTACATGTCCACTGCTGGATGAATAGGTAAAGAAAATGCTTCATACATACACAACAAAATAATGCCCCACCTTGAAATAAGAAAAACATCCTGTCATTTGTAAAAACCTGGTTGAACCTATAAGACACTGTGTAGGTAAAGAGCATGGGGTACTGAAAGACAGACAACATGGTGTCATTTATGCATAGAGTTAAACAGTGAATTCATAGAAGTGAAGAGTGGAGTGGTGGTTACCAAGATTTGCAGTGTCACTGTGGGGTTGAGGATATGTTCATCAATAGATGCCACATGTCAATTATATAAAAGGAGTAGGTTCACAAGAGCTATTTAATAACATTACCACCATAGATACTGATGTATTATATACTTGAAAGTTGTTAAGAAAGTGAAATGATAGTAGGGCAATCAGTATGTTAATTAACTGGATTTGTTAATGCAACATGTAATAAACACCTTGTTGCACATGAACTATACATATATACGTTTTGTTTGTCAATTTAAAGTAAATGGAGTAGTAAAACAATAGTAGCAATGATAAAATCCAGAATCACACTGGGCTTCGGTCTGCTTGGACTACCTACTTCACAGGCCAACTGGCATTGCCATAAGCTGCACGTGATTTCTTCAGATAGATGAAAAAATAATATGTGGAAAAATGTGTTTAGTGCATAATTTAAAAAAAACTCAGATATTGAAGGAGCATTTTTCTTTACCAAATCATGTAGAATTCAAAACTACATGTAACAACTATTTGTTTGTTTTCTTAGGGACATTTCTTTAAATATTTAATTACATGTGGCTATTTAATAATTTTCTACTTTCTTAGAATATATATCAGATTCTGTTTACATTGGAGTGGAATTATATCCCCCAAAGTATTGTAGATTTTTGACATGCAGTGGGGGTTCTATAAGTTTTTTTAAAAAAAAATTTGATACCATTTTCATCTTTATCAGTGACTACATAAATGCTCTAATAATATTGCTCAATAATATTTGGGGTAAAAGTGGTAATTTATTCAAATTACAGCTACTTAACCTATATTTACATGAAGTACTGTGTTGAAAATTGGCTGACACTTCTATATCTAAGATTAGTTTCTGGGTCTCTAAGAGTTATTATCTAGTTTGAAGAATAAGATAATTATATGAAAGAAATATAACATCAAAATATTAAGTGACAAGAAAACAACAAAATAACTGATACAGAGAACATGAATAAAAATAGTACATTGAAATAAAAAAACTGTACAAACACAAATCATACTACAGATGTTATTGAGGATAATGACACTTAGAATGACTCACAGAGCTTTATGCATCTTTAAGAACTGTTTAAAACTATCTCCTTTAAAGATTTGTCTATTTAATTTTGTGCTGGAAATGTGTGGTTTCCATGAATGAAAATACTTAATATTCAATAGTTATGTCAATAGAATATTAAAGAATGATAAAATAATTCTCTAACATTCTGGCTGGGACACAGGTGTTTCCTACTTTTCAAATCTTTGTACAAATAACATGAATAGATGTCTAGTAAGAATGGGATCTTTGACTGTGGTTTAAATACTTTTTAATAACCTTTTCTTTGTACCCTAAAATCAGTCCTTTTCATTCTGCTGGTCATCAGTTAATTTCATCACATTCCTCTATATATTCATCATCTTCCTCCAGGTTATACAATTGGAAGTGGAATAGATACCAGTTGTTTTCAGAGAAAAGCAGCCGTCAATCCTCTTTCTCTAAATAAAATCATGACAAATTAATTCCCAGTTATTGCTTGCTTATATTACAAGTGTCAACACATAAGGGTTTTTTTTTTCTTTAAAAGTATTCCAAATATTCTTCTGGATAATTAATTTGTTTGCCAAATTTAATTTATTTTAATATGTTATATTTATGCTAAAGTAATTTTGACATCATATTGAGAAGGCAATAGTATTTTAACCTAAAAAGGATGTATTTTAAATGAACAATGCATTTAAATTTCAAACATAAACATTAGAATTACAGAAGAAAACACAATGCTATGATTTATAAAAATCTTTGAATTTCCTTATTTTAATATCTAGTTTTCCTTAAGCATTTAATGCTATATTAAAATACATTTTTGTCATTTTAATAGATACTTAAAATTTCTATTAAATATACAATTTTGTAGGCCTCAAAAATTCTTAAGTTTTCAAATTCCATAAAAGATACTTCTGAGGAAGCACCCAGCTATGCCCTCCACAAGCCCAGCAACCACCATTGGGATAGGTAGCCAGCATGAGCAGAGAGAACCAGTTTGCAGAATCCTCACCCACCTGCCACCATTGTGGGAGTCTTGGAGAAGCCACATGTGTCTGAGATGCCAGTCCTTCACCCTGCTACCTCCCTGGGAACCTAGGTTAGGAGAAACCCAAGTGCCTGGCCCATTTCCATACACTGCCAGTGATTAGCCAACATGAGAATTGTGTGGGACTCCATAACCAGATCATCTGCAGGAACACAAGAAAGTGTCAAGAGGGAGCAAAAGACAATCTCAGGCCTCTAACACACACATAAGTTTGGGAGAAATAGATTTGGAAGAAATTGGAAGTCACACACCTGAAATTTTGGAAAGAATAGCAACTGAACTAAAGAAACAACTTCATGAAGCTATAAATTTTATCAGATCAGAAGTAATATCTCAGGTCAAAATAGAAGTGAAAAATATGAAAAATTGCTGAGCATATCTAAAGAAGAGAGAGACTTTTTAAAAAAGAGGAGCATAGGAAGACGATGGAAACCTTGAATGAACAATATACATAGGAATTACAATGCATGAAAAAGATTCACTGAGATATCCAGGAAATTAAAAACTCCATTGAAAGCTGGCAAAACCACTTGAAAGAAACTGAAGATAGACTTTCAGACCTTAAAGACAGGATGGCAGCTAGTGATTGCAAAAAGAAAGATCTCTTAACAATAACACCAGGAACCAGGAAATAACAATTCAACAACTGCAAGATAAGCCAAATAAAATAATTTAATATTGATAGGAGTCATCAAAAAGGCCAAGGTCAACAAAAATGACATAAAAAGGCAGTTTACAGAAGTAAAGCAGGAAACTTCTCAGGCATGGGCAAAATACCTGACATAGAGAGAAGTGACGCATATAGGACCCCAATTAGCCATAGCCAAAATAAATCTACACACAGACATATACTAGTCAAGATCCCAGAAATTCAGCACAAGAACAGAATATTAAAGGTTGTTAGAGAAAACAAACAGATCACCTATAAAGGAAAGCCCATCAGAATCAAGGCAGATTTGTCAACAAAAACCATCAAGTCAAGAAGAACTTGGAGTGAGGTGTTCCAAGTTGTGAAAGAAAGTAACTTCCAGCCTCGATTGATGTACCCTGCAAAACTATCTTTCAAAATTAGTAGAAAAGCAAGGTGCTTCCATGATAATGAACAATTGAAGGAATTTTTGACCACCAAACCAACCCTACAAAGAGTGCTAAAGAATATTCTAGAAAGAGATCAAAATGACAACAGTTCCAGGAACAGCAGTAGAGGAGGATCGCTGAGCAGGGCAGGCAATTGAATGGAGGGAAAAAGTAGGGAACCAATGGCAGGAGGATAGCATGGCAGAAATGAGCCATAGTATGTCAATCATAACCACTAATGTAGATGGCCTCAATTCACCAATTAAAAGAAACATGCACAGAGTGGATTGGGAGATAGGATCAATAATTACACTGTATTCAAGAAACACATTTGAATCAAAAGAAATTCAGGAACTGAAAGTCAGAGAAGGAAAGACAATGCTCCATTCTATGAGGATCCAGAAAAATCAGGGGAAGCTTGCCTATCAACTGCAGAATGGATAAAGTAGATATGGTATTTTTATACAATGGAAAGCTACTCAGCTATAAAGAAGTATAATCTCTGGACTTCTTGTAGGTAAATAGATGCAACTGTGGATCATGCTCATGGATGAAATGGCTTCACTCACATGTGTGAACATTGTATTGCCTCCCTAGTACATAAAATTGAAGGAGTTAGTGGGATCCAAAATGTACAATAGATAGTATGAAAGTGAAAGGGGAGAAACATCTAAAAAGAGAAGGTGGTAGCCATTGTTGTTTTCCTATTATCTTGTTTTGAAGTCCTGTATTACATTCCTCATTTTGTTTTGATTGGTTTTATTCTATTCTACTTTATTTTATTTGACTTTATAATATCTGATGCTATGGGCAGCTATTTTGAAGACAGCAAGAGGCATTATGATAGACATTGGTGATTCCTATTATCTTTTTTGGAAGTCTGGTCTTTTACTGTCTTGTTTTGATTGTCTATATTCTGTTTCATAAAAAACAACATATTTCTGAAACTTTAAACTTTTACTATTTTTGATCATATTGATGAAGATCATTTGATAGTTTTTGTATGAGATTATCCACTGATAATTTTCAATTTCTCCTCTTTTATACAAAGCATCAAAAAAGGCATCAATTATCTAGGTCAATTTTCTTAAAATTAGGCACTTTTTTCTGTATCATTCCTGCTGTGCACATTGATACATGACTTTTTAAATTACCTTTATTATTAAACAACAGAATGTTAGTTATTGGTTGTTTACTTCCTTGGTCATTCTCTTTTCATATTTTAAAAATGACTTTTTCAATTTTTATGGCTTACTTAAAGACTAGTGGAATTTTTAATGAAAGTTAAATTGAAGTGTGAGAATTGGGAATTTAGCTAAATTAATTCCCTTGATGATATATTTGCTATGTATTGGTTTTAAATCCTTATATTTGTATGAAAAATTACCATGTGATGTGACCTTTTATAGCATTTCAATCACTGCTGGGTAATGTTCAATAGGTAGAGTTAAAGATGAATCAAAAGACAAGCCCAGAAGGTATATCTCAAGCTAGGCATGGAGGAGTAACATCTCAAATTGCTCTTTTGTGATCTGATGAATATATTACCCAGGATTCCCGTCACTGAGACAGGATACCAAATATCCCTAGTTTAAAGGAAGAGAATGTAATTTGGTGAACAGGTTTAGGAGATTTAGCCCAGGAGCTGCTGCCAGTGCGGGAATATCATGGCAGAAGGACATGGAGGAACACAGAGTGGTGTAAAGGAAGTAAAGAAGGATTGAAAAAAATCAGAAAGGAGGAGATCAGGGACCCAAGATCATGCCACTTGACTCAGCCAGAGATACTCAGAAGTGTCCTACCCCACTTCCTTAGCCAGTGCCCAAACCAAACAAGTTAATTAAGTTTACACTCACAATGGCTTAGAACAATGACATGGGGAAAGGTTACACACACAAAAAAAGCAAAGAACAATTTCATTTTCTCACTATTTATCAGGAAACTTTTTCTCAAGTATTCAGTCTCTAAGGAATGTTCCTATTTTCACAGCATCTATCCATCTGAGCTTGCCAGTGCATCTTTATCCAGGTAAAGGGGCTTAGATAATCCCACTGCCAATTAAGTTCAATCACTCTTGATTCTGATTGCTTTATTCTTTTTTTAAAAATTTGTTTGTTTAAATACATTTTGACCCATATATATTCCCCTCAAGAATTCTTTGCTGAAGCCTCACGAACACATGCCATTTTTCAATCACGCTTCATGTAGAATTTCAATTTAGTGTCTTTGAGCAATATTGGGACTGTTTTTGAAACTATTATCAGGGTACTAACTATTTGTTATCTTTGTCATTGTGTCAATGGCTGTATCTTCTCAATGATGTAAACACAGGAACAAAGATCACAACATGTCATTTTTGTGTCTTAAATGAAGTAAACATTCAATAAATATTTGTTAAATTACTAATGTGATGAAATGATGTGGCAGTTTCCAACTAATTAGAACTTTTCAGAATTTTTAATTGAATGCAATTTCTCTAGTATACAGGATTTTGAATGTTTTAAACTGATACTTGATAAAATATTTTTAATTTTGTAGTTCTTTCTGGATCTCTTAAATAATGCATTATTTTATATTGATATAGAAGTAAGGGATTTTTTATGAGAGAAAAAATACTATTACTGAAAATATACATTTCATTAACATAACACTTTTTGTCTGGATATTTTAGTTATTAATGGGATTGGAAGGCCAGAGTTGTTTAGAAATTTGTAATGCTCCCTCATAGCACTTGATGCATGTATATGTGATTGTAAATTTGCTGTGAAAAAAGAAAAGTGGTACAAATCAAAATGCCTCCTGAGAAAGATGACAGCCCTCATTCAGAACATTTCTTTGAGCAGTTTCTGTAAATGGTATAAATCCTCCCAAAATGTATAAAGAATATTTTACAGTATGCCAAATAGAATTTTCAAACTCCTCATGAATTCTCTCAGCAAGAAAATACTAATAGTGAGAAATACATCTCTTAGTATTTCATCTTATATTCAGTAAGTCTTACAATCAATTGTTTTCCATTTTAAAGTAAGTTAAATCTGAAAAATGCTTTAAATATATTATTTTTGTGAATTCTTACTACAGCCTTTATGAAGCAAGCATAGTAACTTTTGTTATTATCCTTCTCTTTCATGAATAATTTAGATACAGTGGTACCTCGGCATTCCATACTAATTTGTTTCAGGAAGCATGATTACAAAACAGGACAAGTACCAAACCAAGTATTTGCACCAGAACAGACAGCAACTCACAAGGCAAGTGAGAAGTTCTAACCTGCACACCAAGTACCTAATAAGCTCTAGGACAAAATTTTCCACTCAAGGTGGGTTGAATACCAAACTGAACAAGTTTCAAAGCAGTAAATTTCAAAGTAGTACTAGATTAAGTCTACAGTTGCTTCTTTTCCCAAAGAAAATAGAGATCCCAGAATATAACACGTCTCTGTAATCTGATGTCTCTAATAAACCTTTCATATACAAAGATGGACTCCAAACAGATTGACTTCTAAATAATCACTTGACTAAAAGTATTAGTATTATTTATTTATTTTCTGCTAGAGTTTTTCTGAGGGCCTCCAAGGCTTTTTATTTTTTCATATAAATACAAGAAAAATGGTGGGAAGTTCAAATATCTTTCACAACAATTTTATAAATTTTTAGAAAAGAGCAATGGTCCAGAAAACTTAAAATCTGCTTAGTATTTTAATCATGTACATTGTCTAGTAGAGCTCATATTGTGGTTGACTATTTAGTCATATCCTGAAGCAATATTCAATGCAATGCAATGAGTTTCAAAGCAGTCGAATACCAAGTCAAATAGGATTAAGTAATACAATGGTATTGTCCAGGAAAATTCTACTCTGGTATATAATAAGGATAGGAGAGGCTCATGCTTAAAATTTGGACCAGTTTTGAAGGCAAAGTGTCTCCTTATGCTGAAGTGCTATTTTCTTCAAAATACATTCAAAAGCCAGGGATATATTTTGTCTATTCAAGAGGATGCAGCACCTTTAAACAAGTAAGCATAAAGTTTAGGTAGTTATGGATGCTATTGTATTTTTACTTTTATTAGTACCTGTTTGCAGTATGTAATGTTTGCATTCTCTAGAGAGGATTGGTGCATATACACAATGCATTTCAATTCTTTTCTTTTTCCTCCACCTCCTTCTATTTTGTCAACATCAGATGCATTTATCTTATAGGAATTTTTACAGTTAATTATCATATATACAGACTGAAAACAGAGTAATGCAGTCATTCTTTAAATTATAGCAAAAGAGGAAATTCCAAGCTTATGAAACAATATACAGTTTCAAAGTGAAATTTCCAATGAATATTTCTTTTAAATACAAAGTTAGGTAGTAGAGAATATGACACAACAAACAGAATGAGGAAGTATACGCTATCATTAAAAATACTGTGAAAATTCCATGGCAGAATTTTTGGAGGCTAGGAAAGTAACAGGCTCTCATGAAACTATAAGAAAAGACAGAAATTATATATTAAAAAATGAAACTCAAGGCTAAATATGATAACTCCTTTTGGAGAAAAGAAGTCAAAAGGATATTTAAAAACAAAATTCAGAGCAATAAATTAGGATGAGATTTCACTGAGATTGGTATCATTTTTTTGAAGAACAGGAAAGCCATGTAAATCATTATAGTCTATTTTAAAGTCTTTCTAGTTAGGTAAATTCAAGAAGCACATCTTATTTGCATATGATATGCTACAGTGTGAGTGATTTCCTTCAGTATCAGGTCATGTGGAAGCAATGACACTATGTATTATGGTTTGAATATATTATCTCATTACTGATCTCAATAACTGTATAAATTAAGTATATTTATTATCCCATTTACAAATTCAAATAATAAAGTATGGAGTAACACAGCTAAGAAATGTTGGATTCACAATTCAACATAAGGAGTCTGTATGAGCAGTGTTCTTAAATAGATATACCTTTAGTCCAAGTAAGTCAACTTGACAAGATTAGGAAATGTTATGGCTTGTGTCTGAATGACACCCCAAGCCTGATGCAGTCATGGAGGTGGATGAACCTAGCATTTCTGAATGGTACATTGTCTAATACTGGGATTGATGGTGTGAGTGCTGTACCATCAGGGGGTCTGGAGCAGGCATACAATGTAAGAGAGGCAAGGAGGTGCACTTATCTCCCCCTTTTGTCCTTGCTCTTGTTGCTTGTGGCTACCATGAATGACTGCCTCTCAGCCATGCTACTTTGCCTTGGAGCCAACTGAGTATGGACTTAGACCTTCAAAACTGTGAGATAAATAAACCTTTCCTTGCTTCACTTTGGGCATCAGGTATTTTATCTCCACAACAAGAGAAAAGTATCCAAGACAGGAAACATTTAATAGATTAGAAAAGCAGGTGTTTGGGTGTGCCTGTGGGGTGTTTCCAGAGATGATTACTATGTAGGTCGTCAGACTGACTAGGGAGTGGGGTGGGGGACACAGGGATGAGACTCAATCCCACTATGGATGGTAACAACAAACAGGCTTGCATCCTGGGCAGCATAAAAAGGAAAGAAGAAAGTTGGCACACTTTTGGAGGCCCTAGACTGCTTGAATGACTGCACCTTTTGCTGATTGTCTGGACCTCAGACTTCTGTTTCTTTAGCCTTCTAACACAGTCTCACACTGTCTACTCTCCATGGAGGTTCTTGATCTTTGGCCTTGAACTAGTGCTGTGTCCTGATACTTCTTGCTCTGTGTCTTCCATTCTTGGAGTGAGAAACTCACTGGGTCCTCTGGGTCTCTGGTATGCAACCGGCTGTTGAGGGCTTTTTCACCTCTGATCCTGTAAGTCTGTCTACCTAATCATTCATATATTTGCTTTTGCTTCACATTGGATCCCCTAGAAAATCCTAGCTGCAACTTCAACAAAAAATTATTAAGTATCTTCAATGATTGGGCATTATTCTTAGTATTAGGGTAAATGACAACAACAACAATAGTAATAAAAAACATAAAAGTAAACATCTTATTTTTGTGAGCTTTTATATCTGTGTGACAATTCAGACCTTAAGTTAGAGCAAATGCATGTGACAGTAGGGGTGGTGAGTGTATGTGCATATATATATATATGTGTGTGTTTTGAAACAACTGTTAAAAGTTTTTCACAAATATTAACATATTCAATCCTCACAGTAGACCTCTGAAATATAAATGATTAGTATCCTTCTTCTACAATAGAAGTGGCAAGAGAAGTGTTAAATTACATGCCTAATATTACAGAACTAGATAATGGCATTTCTCCTATTCATATATTAAGAAATGTTACTAAACTAATTATACCAAAAATTTTTTTCTAAAGCCAATAGAGATTTCTTTAGAAAATCCTTATTTAATCATTTTTTTAGAAAATTATTATTGAATTCCATTATTTATTCTATTATTTTCTCTTCATATCATATAAATCTTTCACCTTTTACTAATATTCTATTATTTTCCTAGTTAAATCCACGCCACACTTTTTAAAATCCCAGGCCTTCCCAATATTTTATTGCTGTCTACATGAAAGAGGAAAAAATAATGTAAGTTAAAAACAGGAATAAAAATAAAGATCCAAATATTTTTGCAAATGTATGTATCTTTTTTTCTAGATAAATTGGTACGATAAATACAGACAACCCGGCCACCCACAGGATTTTTTCCTATATTTCCCCTCATGTACTTGACCAACAAAGCAAATAGATAGAAGAATGTTTGGATGGATGACTGTAGATGGGTTGATCAATGAACTGGGTAAATATGTAAATAAATAGGAAGAGCAATAGACTTACACAGTGAGTAAAAGGAATAAACTGAAAAGAGTTAAAAAGTAATTTTTTTATGTGTTCGTGGATTTATGAGAATATTCACTTTCTTAGTTTCTCACCCAGGTAATTATCTTCTTTGTGGAAGAAAAATACCTGAGATTTTCTGAACTATACCAGCTGTCTTCTATTGCTGATAGTGCTATGTGTTTGGGACATCTGATAGGACTAGTCACATTTATGTTTCCTTATTCATTGCACACTTCAAAATAAATCCATAAGAAAAATTTAAACCAGGTGTGGTGTTGCACAATCCCAGTACTAGGGAGGCTGAGGTAGAAGGATTCAAGGCCAAGCCTGAGTCACAGAGTGAGTTCAAGGCCAGCCTGCACTCTGTAGTGAGAATCTATCACAAAACAAAACAAAAAAAGATTAAAAATTCAGTCAGTAATTTGTTTTGAAGGCACTGAAGAATTAGAAAACACATAAAGTAGCCTTATAATAAAGCTGCAACACTGGTGTCTGTAAAATGTGCATCATGATACAATGTACAAACTCCAAGTGTTTATTGATTATGTCATATTCAGTAATGGGAATGGAAGAACAAGCATTTTCACCAGGTACTTCTGTTAATGAAGTTCTTGAGATTTATGCAAATGACTCTTGTTGACTAGAATATTTTTCTAAGATTGAATTTTAGTGCATCTTAACACAAAACAGAATGTATTCAATTATCAGAATAGAATAGTTTCTCTAAAATGTATTTATTAACTATTTTAACACTGACATTTGAGTTACCACTTTCTTTCTAAAACCATAAAGAATTAACTTTAATTAATATTATTTCATATTTTGTGTCTCCATCAAAGAAGTATCAAAAACCCAAAATTCTGAATAAAAGGCTTCAATTATTTTGGCATCTAGTTTTTAAAAATATGAATCCTCTCACCTATTGAGGTGATGGCAAAACATTTCAGATCAAAATAGCAATCACTTCTACTTTTCTGCTGTAAAAATCTCCAAAGTGAAATTTCAGGAATTGTTATCAACCACCAGGCCTCTGTATTATCATCTTGTTATTCTCAATTCAACTTTGCTCCCCTGACCTTGATCAGGGCAAAATAAAAACATATGACTTTAATAGATATCCTAAAGACTACCTTCTTCAGAATCATTTCCCAATGGATGTAAGGACACCACATTGATTTACTTTGGGGGACTACTTCTGAAGCTATTTTGCATTCCATCATATCTGAGAGATAACACATTACTCCGTGATAGTATAAAGCAAAGATTTTTTTCTAAATGATCAAAAGCTAAAGATGAACATTAAAAAACCATGGAAAATATATGCATAAGTTTCCTTTAGTTTATGATCACTTAAGTATAGAAGCAAACTTTGAAATATGAGCAAGTATTTGAATTATTTTGTTAGTGTCTTAGTTGAACTTACTTTCTGAATTAGCTCTAGAATACAGCAAGGATCAGAACAAAGAATCAGAAATGTGATAAAAATAGTTTAATAAGGAAAAGTAGAAGCTTTTCTACTCCACAGTACAAAAGCATTACTTTATTGTTTTGAGACAAAAAGATTAATGTCACAGTAGTGTAAACACATGGAGCACTCTGCCTGCCAGAGTAACATTTATATACTGGGTGTTGAGTAAAATACCAGCAGACCAGTGGTACTTAATTAGTCTTTTTGTATAAATTAGAATTGAAGAATTCACTTAAGAGAAACAAAATAGCTCAAAAAACAAACTTAATAGTCCTTATAGTTGAAAAGGACCAAAGAGACTATCTCTTTTTTTATTCCACTTAAGGATTTGGACTAGGGATATCAAGGCAATGGGAAGAAATCTTAGTTGACCTGGTGATAGTTCAGGCAGAAGCTTCAGTTGCTGGACTATGAGAGCCAAAGAACGAGGTCAAAGTAGAACTCATGAAATACAAATTCAGATACCTTCTATCTAGAACATCTGAAGAACCTAAAGATCAACACTAAATGTCACTACGTTATATGGGGTGACAGGAGTTGGAATGAAAGTGCTTACTTCTAGAAATCAAACTAGGACTTTAATTGGAAAATTTCCTCGAAAACATGGCTATTCACTCAAAAACTACAGTATAAGTACAATATGAATTATATGTTTCAACCATTACATGTGTGTTTTATGTACATCATATATACATATATATGTATGGATTAATATATTGTGCAAAGATAGTATACATAAAATAGTTTATGCATGCTAAAGTACATATAAATATTCATTAATAAAATCAATCAAATAAAATCATTTCTGTATTGTTATACATTAGAAATGTTTAAACATTAAGAATAAAATGACACAGAGACTGTTGAAAGTAGGTTTAAACTCATTTTTATTTAAGGTTGTGCTAATTAAAATGAATGATAACTCTGCCATATCTATTTCTCTGTTTCTCTGTCACTCTATGCTGTCTCCATCTTTCTCTCCTCTTGTACCATTTTTTCTTTCTCATTGATTCTTTATTCATTCCTATTGTTATACCTATAGATATTAAGCAACAATGAGTTATTTATTTTCATGGTCATTCATATTTTGCCATAGAGATTTTTTGAGATGATGAAAATCAGCATAGTCTACTTTGGCATACTGATTTTAATCGGAGAGCCTATGATCCAAAGTAGAAATAAAAGATCATTGACTAGGAATTAGAAACTTCATTCAGCCCTTATAGATGTTCCCAAGAGCCTCACGTGACTCTAGTGGGGTTTGGGAAGGTGATTGAATGAAGGGACTCATAGCTGACTGGCTGTTAGTAGGTGGTTTTGGTGGGAGGAGGAGGGTCACGGACACTGCTGTGGAATGCTGCTTCTCCCCTCCTGGCTCCCCCCTGGATCTTTCTCCCTGCTTCCAGGTCACCATTTTCCATGTCAAGAACAGCCTTCTCCTACCCAGGAATCCTCTCTGATTTGCTGCATTAAAGCTGCAAAAAATGGACTAAAAATGAGATTGAGTATAAACCTCTTCTCATTGAAATTGTAGGCCTCAAGTATTTTGCCCCAGTAACAAGAAAAGCAACTAAAACACCCACCTTAGAAAGGAATAGAAGTTCTTTCTCTGTGCTCCATTGGCAGTTGTCTTATAGTATGTTACTGCAGTTAAACTTCTATTGAGCCCTGAACAAGGCTATGACTATAATTTTCCAGATTGTTTTTTTGAGGAGTCACCTGCTATCTTTAGAATGCCAGGGCTATGCTGCCACATCTGCTTTAGTGGATGCTATTGACAGGTATCTCTTTCTTATCAGGTCGGACTGTGGACTGTTCTGCTCCCTACATTAACTTTTTCTTTCTTTACTTTTTAAAAAATCAGTTTACCACCTACTGTATCTAACTACTCTGGCATTAGAGTAACTGCTATCTATGACCCAACTAACAATTCATTGCCTTTGGGTATCTTAAGTGATTCATCTACGTTAATTTAACCCTTAATAAGCAACTCTGATTTTTATCACATGCGTAGATATTTTTATTTTCCTTTGTATTATTAGTCTGTTCTATTTCTTTTTGATTACTACAGAAAATAAGCAATACATATTTTCATGTTCAAAATGATCAAATTGAACACATAAAAATTCTTAGAAATATATGAAGTCCTATTATAGCAACATCAGAAAGAACTTAATTAAAGAAGTGTACTACTTTGCTGTGCCTCCATTTGGTAATAAAAGCAAGTCAACACACACACACACACACACACACAACCATGAATTCAATTAACATCAAGACATTACAATAACAATTGTGTGTCTATTGTTGTAAAAATGACAGATGGCTGGAGTTATATATTCTTCTCA
>PVJX010032875.1:0-20111 GCA_004027295.1 Dolichotis patagonum
TCTGCTGTTTCCGTTGCTCTACAGAAGGTTTTTAGTTCAATGCAATTTTCTTTTCTGTTTTTGCCTCTGTTGCCTGTGTATTTCAGGTCATGTACAACAATTTATATCTCAAATCAATGTCCGGTAGATTTCACCCGGTAGATTTCTTCTAGCAGATTTACAGTTTTCGGTCCTGCATTTAAATCTCTAATCCCCTGTGAGCTGATTCTTGTATAGACGTGGGTAGCAAGATATTCTAACACAATTTTCTCTACATGTGGGTAGCAAGATTTTCCAACATAATTTTTGAGAAGATTGTTCTTTCCTACATGTGTTCTTGGCCCATTTGTTGGAAATCAAGATATATAGGTTTATTTTATCTGTGGGCTTTCTATTAGCTTAGGATTTCCTTACTTTTAAAGACAGATTAATATTCCATCAAATGTATACCACGTGGACACTTGGTAAGAAGCTGCTTCTTCTGCTATTGTGACTCACGTTGCTATAAACATGAATACATTATTCTTCCAACTATTTTGGATATAACCTTACCAGTAGGATTGCTACACATGATAATTGTATTTTTAGTTTTTGAGGTGTCTTCATTCTGTGTTGTATAGCATTGCATCATTTTACCATCCTGCTGGCTGTGGATAAGCTTTCTAATTTCTCCACATTCTTGACAGCATTGATTATTTTCTGTTTTCCAGTGTTGGCAATCCTAATGGTATGAGGCAATTTCTCACTGTGATCTCGATTCACATTTCTCTAACAATTTGTGAAATTAAGCTTCTTGTTGTAATTCTTGGTGGAGTTGAATAAGGAGTTCCAAAGTGGGTAATGAAGGAGGCAGATAACATTAGGTTCCCTCAGATGCTGGGAGGGGTATGAAGGGCACTCATTCTTTTTTTTTTTTTTTATTTTAAAGAGAATAAAACAAAAGAGGACAGAACAAAGCAGATCAGAACAGAACAACATGAGCAACACAGCACTTTACAAGACAACTGGAAATTAACAGTAGCTATCATAATATCTCTTTCTCTGCTATAGTGGATCATAGTTTCAAATACAATAATACCAAACATACCAAAATAGTATAAAACTATTGAAAAGAATGAAGGAATTACAGGACACTCTGAACTGAATAACAGAGAATGATCAATGGCTACTATAATGTCTCATGGGCACCCATTCTTACAAGAGACTGAGTGGAGGTAAAGCTTTTAATCTCTCTCTGTCAGCCAGAACAAGGTCCAGAGAATGTGCTAATCTGCTCCCAACAAGCTCCCTGCAGGAACAGGGCAGGCCACAAACTACATAGAGAAAAGCCAAGGCTTTGAGAGTCAGGCAAATTTCAAGTCCTGTATCTGTTTCTTTTGATCTGAAACAAATTATTTAATCTCTCTGAACACTAATATCCTCATCTATAAAAGAGTATGTGAGAGATTCATATAGTCGTATACTGGTAAATGTTTTAACATCCAGTTCTGCAAGAAAAAAGAAGGAAAAACAATTCCCTAGTTGGAAGCACCTGTCAGTTTCACTATGTAAATACTCCAAACCGCAGCAAAATCCAAGCTCCCAGCCTTGCTTTTCGGATGCACAATTGGGAAGGAAGACCTGTGCGGTCAGCTCCACTGTGCCTCTGTCCATTCGTGCACTGCCTTTCCTGGCGCATAGGACATCGCAGGTTTGCTATTAATATTAGCTTCCTTCTTCTCTGCCCCTACCAAGGGGACTCTGGATAGCCTAGATAATAAAGAAAGCTCACTCAATTCTTCATGCTTATCCAACAAATGTATATTGGCCTTCTAGTATGTGTAAAACCTTCCTGTAAACACAGAATATTAAAAAAATCATGTGACCCATGCTTGCCTCCAGAAATTCAGGGTGCTCAGATACCAGGCATGTGCTGGCACCTCCAGTATCTAATACATTAATACCTAGTTATTTGTTTCTCCCTCCAAGCTGTGGTCTCCTTGAAAATAATGAATATGCCTTATTTATTTTGGTATTCATATTCCTAGCATCTTGAAGGCATTTAAGACATAGTTATTAAATGATTTCACATGCTTAAAATTCACCTGAGGAGGGACATCTATTATAGCTGAAACAGAGAATAATAGGAGAAAATAGGAAATCATGATTACAAAATTTCTCACCTGGTAAGAATCTTATTGCTTCAAAACATTTTCAGATGAAACATTTGTTAAGTGTTTACAATATGCCAGGTGCTAATGTAGTCACTCAACATCCATCACACTGTATCTCGTTTAATCATTACAAGGATTCACTCTTTAAAACTAGCCCAACAGTGTAAGATGCTGTTATTGTTATTATCTTCATTTTATACATGAGCAAACGAACAGCAATGGGTTTCCCAGTATTTTTACCGTTGGTATTATATGCATAGAGCCAGGAGGTGAATTTACGGCCTGATGCTTATTGCCCTCCAAAAGTAAAAAAGCACCTGTTATTTGATAGGAAGTAAAACTAGAACTTAGAGAAGGAACAATTAAATGACTACTCTAAAACAATACAGCAAACAGGAGGCAAAGTCAGAATGAAGACCCCAGGCTTCTGACTCCTGATGCCATGACTAGCAGAAGTGTGGGGTGACGAGTTCCGAGAGCAGCACAGCTGTGATGTCACATGATCAGGGAGTTTCTGGAGGTGAGGAACTTGGAATCTGGGGAGCTGAGCGTTGGCCTGGATCTGCAGGTGTTGTCTCTCATCCCAGAACACACATTTGCACTCGCATACACGTGTGCACATGCACGCACACGCACGCCAGCCCTGCCCCTGCTCCTCATAAGGAAAGCTGGGGATAAGCTTTAGACAAGCTCTTTGCATTTTATGCAAACCATGGGAGAAGTGCTGGGCAGCTGCTGCCTTTCTTGTGTGTTTATTTTCCGAACTGTGTCCACAAAGGATCTACCAGCCCCTTAGGCTGCCCAGACCACACTGACCTTTCTCACCATTTGCATCTCTGACTCTAGACACGGTGTTGCGCTAACAATTGCTGGAAAGTGCCCATGTCCCAGAGACAGTTTGGAGTCAGCCCCCTCTCTCTCTGCAGAGAGTCCGGGGACCGCAGCAGCTGAGTCTGGAGCTCTGAGCTGCCCTCGGAGGAGGACATGTGCAGGTCATGCATCCACCAGCCTCTGTGGATAGCGGGTAAAGAGGAGTCCAGTGTGTTGGCCTGGAAAGGCCAGATGTGGGAAGGGCCAGATGTGGAAGAAGAGATGAGAGTAACGGAATTCACCTAGCCTCCCGTCCCATCCCCAGCCACTGGCTTTTTCTATGAGTGTTTATTTTTTGAGACTTGTAAATGATTAAAGTAATGTTTTCCTAAGGGCCAAAAACCAGTTTCTGAAACAAGTCGAAGATTTGTTTAACTCATTAACAGGGAAACTAGTAGTATGATAAAGCAAGGCTCACAAAAGAATAGATATACAGACAGACACACACATATATACGTATATGTATATGTATGTCTATATAAGTATATGTAGAGATATGGTTTTCACTAACTTATATTTAAAACTCTGTAATGTCTTCCAGGACAATATGATTGTAAAGTTAAGGATTCTCTTCTTTGCTGAATAGAAATCATTTTCATGTTATAAAGTTTCTACCTGTTAACATCTATGTTACAGGGAAAACCTTATGAAAGCGAACTGTAAACAAACAGAATGGACCTCTTGGAGTCAGATGACCCTTAGATGGATCTGCTGCCCTGTTTCCACATTGTGGATTCATATTTTGAACAGCTCAAAAGAACTGGCTGGTTGTGTGCTGTGGAGGATTCTGCAAGTCACTGAGTATGTCTACTCCCACTATACCCTCTGGTACTGGAGGAATAACCCCCGATGGGCAAGGGGTCTTGATGATTCACTGAGAAGGACTTGAGCTAAAACTCCATTGGTCGTCTGACTTCATTAAGTCCTTCTTGCTCCTGGTGGACCACAATGACGTTTTAGTTCTCCTGGAATTATTCTGAGCCACTGTCTAGTTATCCTCCCAAAGTCTGATTATTTTCTTTTTGCAGTGTGCAGTCACTCTGGTAAAGGCCAGAGGTCACTTTGGAGAAAGCTGGGAGAAAGAGTAACTATAAATTATAGCAGTATAGTAGGGTTCTTAAGAAGATCCAGCCTCCCTTCATAAACCAGTTCTGCATCTGAAAATCCTCTCAAACCTGAGAATGGATGGAGGGCTGTGACTCTCTGGTGATTTGAGTTAGACCTCTGTTCAGTTGACCTAGAACTCTTCTGCCTATAGAGACTAAGTAAGGATTCAGGGATCTGCCTATTTACTTCTCTTCTGAGGACGATTAACTAGCTTACACCATAGGGCTCAGACAGTTCTAACAATTGAAAGAAGATGTCGACTTTGGGGAGAGTGCTTATGAGAAATAGTGTTGAGATGTGAGTCCTGATCTAACCTTTGCTACTAACTAGCTGAACAACCTTGGGCAAACCAATAAGCCTCTTTGGGCCAGTTTCCTCAGTTCTTAAAGACAGAATAATAATCCTGTGCTGATTTGTCAGATGATCATTTTGAGGGCTTTCAAAAGTACAACAGCATCTTTGAGGCTGTTTGCTTGGCTTTGGTGTTTCAGATGGTGTAAGTGAAAAGTGCAAGCTAGATCTGACCAGGGGAAGCACTTTGGCTCATGGACTATGATAATTTAGTTGTCAGTGTTTAAAAATGAGGGAGTTTCAAATAAAAGCACAAATGTATGTCATCTTTTGAAGTATTGGAAGCTGTAAAACCTTCTCATGTAACAATAGTAGATTGAGGGGATCACGCTATCTGGGGTACCATCCCTCTTGTACTTCACTCACGGATTGAGGTACCACCAGGTACAGTGCTGGGAACAGATGCATAAATACGCATGGTGACAGTAACTGTGCAGGCAAGCAAGTGCAGTGGACAGGTCAGGTGCCAGTCTAAAGGGTAGCTCGGGTTGCCATCAGTTCTGCCCCCAAAAGGAGTGAGTTCCAGCTTGCTAAACAGCATCTGTAGATTCCTTCCTGGGGTTCTAACCATATTCTTTTGATTTTGGGGTGACTTTTCTCTTCCCTGGTAGTTTGTTAGGCTTCAATTCTTGGAATACCTATCTGGCTTGTCGGAGAATATTCATTTGCCAGGTATGAAGGCCAGTTCTATTCTCTCTTCAGTACTACTTTGGCTTTAAACGTTGACCTAATCCCCCTTGGTCCTCTCAGGGGAGACACCATCTTGATGGGAACAGCTCTGTATTATGCCCGTTCCTCTGCTAGCATTGCCTTTGTTCATTCAGCACGTGTGACCGAGCACCTGCCATGGCTCCGCAGGAAGCAGCACCATACTTTTCAAAACCTGCTCTTGGCTTCTGTGATCTGGTCTCATTGGAAGGGCATCTGTAGCTCACAGTTCATGTGCACAGCACAAATGTTTGGCAGGTCAAACTACAGAATGCCAAGCCCCTGTCTCACCTACCCAACGTCCCAAGGTGTCTCAGGACCTCCTCCCCAGGGCTGCCAGAGTGTCCCTTATTTCCCATGTGACCTTATATGATCTTCCCATGACAGACTATGGCAGGATAGAAGAAGAGGTTCCGGTGGGCTTATGGTCGGGGCAGGCTTCCTTCAGGAGAAGGCTTTGCCCCTGGAAGGGCTGAAAGGATTTGGAAAGCTAGAAATGGAGGCAGGTGGGGACATGGGGACACTCAATTGAGAGAACAGAGAGAATGGGCAAAATGTGAAAGTAGGAAAATCCACAAGATAGAGAAGTCCCAGAGGTATCTTTGCTTTTCTACAAAAAAGCAGAGGGTTTCATTTAAGAAGCTGGGAGGCAGAGAGATAATCAATCTGGACCTTTTCCTTTTCTGAAGGTATTTTGAGCAGTGTGATGACATTAATCTAACACCAGTGCTTTGAGTGGCAGACTTGGTGAGCATGTGTAGACGGGCAGGGAAGTGAGGATAAAGACAGAAACAGGAGGAAAGACTCCACTTTCCTGTGTTCTGATTCCTTCATTTCTGTACAGGAACTGGCCAGAAACAGCTGCCTTGTTCTCATACTGACTCTTCCCACCTCACAAAGTTTAATGCCAGAAGCAAGAACAGGCTTGAGCAAGAGCGTGGCCAGAGCAGCCTGCTGCGACTCTGCTCTTAGGTGAAAACAGCAGCACCAGCTCCATCTGGCTCTTTCTTCCAGTTCCCTCTCCCTTGGTTGCAGCTGGGATAGAGAGAGGCCATCAATGCTGCTGACAAGGAAGCACCAAGTCCCAAGCGCTGAGACCCCCTCCCTGTGGCTGTGATTCCTTGGCTTCCCAGAGTAGGGAACATCCTGGGAGGGATACAGGGCTCGCTGCATTCCCGGAAGAGCCAGAGAGTTTCCAGCACCTGGGGACTGATTCCAGCTGCCTCTCACCAGCTTTGGCTGCTTTGAGGCTGGGCTGCCTGGGTTGAAGCGAGGCCCTTGTACCCACTGCGCCAGGCTACCCACTGGGCTCAGATGCTCTACTGGTCTATGGTCTGGAGATTTCAGTATGACTCAGGGTGTAGGAGGCTTCTTTGCCTTCTATATCACTGCTTGGTGTTTTCACTGACAAGTACCTCCCTACTCTGGCTCCTTCTCGGAGTGATGATGACTTCCTGGTGCAGTGTTTTTCTGATCACATTCTCTGTTGTTAGACCCAGTCCCAGACCTCCTCAGAGCCGCTGACTTGGCTTTACAGGTGCAGCAACTACCACAGATTAGTGTTTCCTGACTGACAGGCTGGAAGGACCTTGGCCACTGGCTTCTTAGCATGGACGGAACTGGACAGTACATTATGACACGTTCAAACCTAGGATTTGGAGGTTGAGGACTTGTAAATCCTCTAGTGCAGTCACCGGTGTTTGTCAAAGAGGGACCTCAGGACCAGAAGAGAAGAGGGTCTTATTCAAGGCTGCTCAGTTGGAAAGGTGGGCAGATCTGGGGCAAGAAATGAGTACTGGCTCCTGGCCCAGAGCTCTTTGCCCACACACCCGCTGCCCTGCCTGGGTCCTTTTGCCTCGTGTCCCTTCGGAGTCACCAAGCTCCACCTTCACCCTTGCTGCACCTGAGCCTGTGCACCAGTTTGTGTGTGAGGAAAATGTGTTTGCCAGCTGTGAACACTGGGCGAGCAGTGCCTTGCTTTCTTCTTTTCTCCCGGAGGTCATGCAGGAGCCTCAACTAGCAGCCATGTTTTCTTGCTCTGGTTCTTACAGCCACTTCCATGCACTGATAGCCAGCATGATGAGCCACAGGGCAGTGCCAGAAACAGCAGATTCTACAGGAAACCGGAGAGCAGGCCCAGAGCGGCACAGAAGGGGTAAGGACTTCATGGTTTCAAAAGCACAGCATGGAGCCTGCTCAGCTGCCAGGGCAGCCACAGAAGGCATGCACACGGCGCGATGCAGCGGCACCTTGGGTCTGCTAACTGCTGCCCACAGCTTTCCCAGTGCAGGTCTCTGGATACGGGGAGCTGCTCTTGCTGGAAGCTGGAGCACAAACAGAACAGGTCTAGATTTTCAAGGTCTGTGATAGGATCTGTTTCCCCGAAACCGGAGGGCTTCAGCACAGATCTTTGTTTGCCCAGTATGTGTGTGGCGCTCTTGACCAGGAAGTTTACAAGTCAGGGCCGCACAGTTGGAAAGGTGAGCAGAGCCGGAGCCAGCACTGGTGCCACAGATGAGGCCGATGGCAGCCACTTAGATATTCTGTTTCCCCAGGTCATCGGCACATGTGGTGGCCAGGTGAGAAGCTGGAAAAGTGCTGATGGTTCCTTGCAAACTCTCCCACTTTGGAAATACAGAGACTCTGCCTGGCTCCTGGTGGTGGCGTCTTCTTCACTTGCTGCAGATGCCTGGTTTCTAAATGCTGCGTCTAACCTCAGTAGGGTTCCTGTCTGTATGTGCACCACCAGAAGGGGCCCAGGCTTGTGGAATCTGACGTTGCTGATGACAGAAAGCCCATGGGGATTAGAGCCAGAGCAGCCTGGATCTGAGCCCCGTATCTACCGTCCTCTAGCTGTGCGGTCATGCAGTTTCTCAGGGGGCCAGATGTGAGCACATGTGTCAGGGCACATACTCCAGGCCTTATACCAGGAGCAGCAGCTCTGTGTCTTTGCACCCTAACAGTGGCATTTCTTCTTGTTGTTTCAGTTTCTTGTTTCTTTCCTTGTTTTCACAACTCCTCACATTGATTACATTGTAAAATGGGACTATCATGCTAACTTCGTAAAGTTATTGTGAGAATTAGCAGTAATATGGCTTAAATAGCCCAACTGATGTGTCTTGCATTTGTAGCACACTGGTAGGGGGTTTCATGCACAGCAGAAAGAGGAGCTTTGCAACTAGGCAAACCCAGGCTTCTGCCCGCCCCCCAACTACTTGCTAACTGTGCTGGGTTATTGAAACTCTCTTCAACTTACTTGCTTCATCTGTGATTAAAGGGTTAACCTTTGGGTTAACAACCATTTAAGGTTGTTTTGAAAATTAGAAGGCAGGTGTGGAAAGTGTGTAGCACAATTTTTAGTGCGTGGCAAGCAATCAACAAAGTCACTACTATTGCTAGTACTGGTGTCACCATGGTAAACAAGAGTCTGCTTTTTCTAGCCCTGTATTCTTTAGCACCCATATCTGACCCCCAGTGCAGGTGATAGAAACTGGCACTCTTAGCAGAAAGGACCAAAAGAAACACTTGGATATGGGGGTTCTAGTCTTTAGGGGTGGATTCCATAGACCTCGAGCCAAAGCAGCAGCTCCATAGCTCTATCACATCCATCACAGGAGTCTGGAAGGGGTGAGGGGTGAGCCGAAGAGCCTTACTTCACGTCACCTACATGGAGTGGTGTCCACATGTCTCGGGGAGAACCGCTGGGGTCTGGCAAGAAACTGGCATGTGGAGAGAAAGAGAAAAACTTCCTTGACGTGGATAATGGGTGACTCGCTAGAGCCAGGGACCCTGGAAGCGCTCCAGTACTGAGGCTGGGAAGGGCCTCCGAGGTCAGCCTCGCCCAGCATCTTTGTAGCCAGTCCTGACCCTAAGGCAGGCTGATCTTGTTAGTCTTTTTCCCACCACCAAACAGCTGGGATTGTGGATGAGTTATTGAAGTCTCCTGAAAAA
The DNA here is from genome assembly GCA_004027295.1 of Dolichotis patagonum. Taxonomy (NCBI): domain Eukaryota; kingdom Metazoa; phylum Chordata; class Mammalia; order Rodentia; family Caviidae; genus Dolichotis; species Dolichotis patagonum. The sequence continues at coordinate 9,120 of PVJX010032875.1, forward strand.
TGGGGACATTCTGAGTTTTAAAGGTGCACACTCAGGTTAGGAACGTCACTATGCCCAGAACAGAGTAGGTGCTTAAAATGACTGGTATTAAAAATGGGTCAGTTGACAGATATTAATGGCCCTCTCCTGCTCTGCCTCCTGTCCCTTGTACCAGCAGCTGGTACCATCCCTGCACACACTGAACACTCCGTACTTGTTGCATCTGTGGTTGAGGAAAAGAGGAATCTCCTGCCATTTGCAGAGGAGGAGTCTTGTGTCCTTGCCTGCAGGACAGAGGAGGACATGATGCCTCAGGAAGACCTGGAAAGCCATGGACACTGTGGCCCCGCCTCTTTACCCCAGCCCCTGAGTATTAGAGATCCTCCCACCTGGCCATCTTAGGGTGCCTATTCTTTATTTGAGATAATTTTAGACTAGCAGAGAGTTGCAAAAGTAGTTCAGAGTGTTCCTGTATACCCTTCATATTAACATTTTTCCCTAATATTAACATTTTATGTAACCACAGTACAGTTATCAACACTAAGAAAGTAACATTGATTCAGTGCTATTAACAAAAAGACAGAGTTCACATGCACCTGAGTGTTTTCACTACTGTGTTTCCTGGTCCAGGATCCCGCATGGTACTTAGTTGTCATGTCTTCTTAGTCTGCTGGGACAGTGCCTTAGTTTCCTTGCTTCTCATGCCCTTGAGATGGCTGAAAGGTCAGGCATTTGCAGAATGTAGAACATTTACTTTAAATATTTTAATGGAGCCAGTAACCCTGAGTTTTGCAGTTTTTAAAAAATATTTACCCACTTTCTCTGCTCAGAGAGCCTTTACTTCCACTAAAAATCTACCCCATGAAATGAGAGATCAAGAGTAGCAGCTATTAATCTGCTTAAAGTACTGCATTAGCCCTGACACCTCCTTCCTCTGCGAAATGTGAATCTTTTTTCCTACTCACCCTGTCCAGCTGTGCTCACAGTCACTCTAGAAAGGGTAACTCCCTGGTGACAAGGGGCTCACCTCTCTTGTTCAGTGTTGTGTCCACAGTTTCTAATATACGCTGTATATTGCACAGTGGTGTGTGCTGAATAAATGAGCAGTCACCACCCTGCACAGATGGCCCATGGAGTGCAAAGACCAGGCATGCAGACTATAGGAGTGTAAGGCTCATCATTCCTCAAGGAACGTGCTGCCCCATTAGGGAGATGAAAAGACAGATAGAGAAAGCTAATAGACTGCTTAGGCTGCCCCGTATCAACACGCTTAGCCAGTGTGGTTGATTGGTTAATTGAAAAAGATTTTTAAAGAGAGGATTCACTAACAGATGATACTTCAGACACTTCATTTTATCTCAGAATATTCAAGTATATTCATTTACCAAACTGAGTTTCTCTTGGCTCTCTCCTTTTAGAATGGGATCCAATTTTTTTGGGGGGGGGGATTTTCTCCAGGATACTTTTCCTGAATTATAGCTGCGGTTCCTCTTCCCTCTCCTCTTCCTTGTGTGTGTACATGTTACTGGGGGTTGAACCTGGGAGCATGCAGCTACATCTTTAGCCTACTTATTGATTTATTTTTATTTTGAAACAGGTTCTTGCTAAGTTGGCCAGGCTGGCTTTAAACTGGCAACTCTCCTGCCTCAGTCTCTGAAAGAGCTGGACTTAGAAGCATGTACCACCACAACTGGTTCATTTTGTTTTTTAAAGCAGAGAGAAAACTTAAACTTATAAAACAATAGAAGTGTAGACTCTTAGATTTTTAGAATTTTTAGTTAACCTCTTTCACATGCAGTTAATAATTTTTTTTGCTTTTAGAAATTTTTCTTTTATGTTACTGTTCTTTTTTATCCTTATTTTGTGTTTTTCATTCACAAAAATACTTGCCATTTTTCTGTATCAAAATTTTCACCCAATGCATCCCATTTCACATTTATAAATGAATATTTCAGTCTAGCTATTGCAGTATTTTATTGTTTATAAAATAATGAAATTAAATTAGTGACAGTTATAAGTACAATTATCATATGTCAGTTTGGGAAGAGACACAGTCCGCTGCCAGATGTTCTCAAGTAACACTGGGGTAGGCAGAGCCATGCCATATGCCATGGGCACCAGTCTGCATTTTAGCTTCACACGGTGATTGGAAAGCAATGCTAACCCAATGCACCAGTAACACGGAGCTCTCTGGAGAGCTTCTAGGATGTGTGATCTTTCATCTCCATGCAGTTGTCATGGCCCAGCTGCCTCCCATGCTAGCAGGAGCCAGGTACTGGAGTTGCTGATGGTGAATGCAGACTCCAGTCTTCTCACTAACAAGCATGGATGATGGAAGAGAAAGACTTGTGGAGTTTGATAAGTACTGAGAAAAGCAAATCATTACTATGACATTGAGGAATAAATAAGTAATCCAGTTGGCAGAGATTATTGATGACTGCTTGGAGGAGGTTACCCTTCTATGGGCAATAGAGGCCAGGGAGAAAGGAATTTTGCATCATCCTCTTAAACAACCCAAGCATACAGATGAGCCTGCTGAAATGCTGTTGTCTGGCATGGACATTGAAGGTACTAGTGGCAGCTGGGTCCACTTGTTTACAGCCAGCAGCATTCATCCTGCAGTGGACCAGCATCCTAGGGCCGCCGCACCATCTAAAAACCCAAACGTATCTGTCAGCACTACAGATAAGGAAGAGAGTGGGAGTGATAGAAGCAGCCTTCCCTCTGGGAACTCTGTGCTCCGTAAAGCAAGGATGGCAGTGGAGATAACAGGCAGGTGCCTCTGCCAGGTCACCAGCAACCCAGCCTATCAGGCAGGTGCAGCTGGTGGATGCCAGCCCTTAGTGTGGATCAAGCCAGGAAGATGGAGTGTTTGGTTTCAACCTGTGGCGTGCACCCCAGGTGCTGAACAGATTACCACCTCCTGGGCCATGAATGTAATTAGATGATCAATCAGGAAGTCCAAAGTGAATACAACCTTTGGGGAGAGATTTTATTTTTTTACTGAGTTGCTCTGAATGTCAGCAGGGAACAAAGGGACCCAAGGGAGCCAGTGCTTTGGAAAGAGCAGGACAGGGGCCTCCTGGAGAAGGTCTCCAGGACGTGCAGAGGATCACTGCTGTGTCCAAAGGCACCAGAGTCTCTTCAACCTCCCCAGCCCCCAGAGTACTCATCTTCCTGCTGCCACACCATGAAGGGGTGGACCAGGCCAGAGAGAATGAGGGTCTCCTTCTCACACAGGCCTGGCAGTTCAGCAATGTAATAACAGCACTGTTCTCCTTTGAGTCATGATATGACACACAAAGTCAAATACTGTGGCACGTCAACTCACGAACCTAATTTGTTCTCTGATTTGGGAAAAGATGACCATATTTGTGTTTGTAGGGGAAAGATGGCTATGGTCATGTTTGTCACCCAATGCAGAATTTGCAAACAGAAACAAAGTTTTGCCAAATGATTCTGTTTGCAAACTAACTTGTTTGCAAACAAGTCATTCATGAATTGAGGTACCACTTTATCTTCTGGGACCAAGCAATGAAAGTAAACTGAGTTAAACCAGTCTGAGGATAGGGTTCTAAGGATTGGTGAGAACTGTGCTGTACTTGACAAAATGTATCCCAGGCTGTTGGGGTACATGTGAGACTAGGGGAGAAGCCTCTGATGTATCCTTGGGGTCTTGCCTTTTCTAAGCTGAGGCACCTGTGCAGGGCATGGTAGGTGGCATAGGTGGAGATGTAGCTCCCTCCCTTCCTACATCCTTGGAGAATGGACACAGCCCCTTCCTTGCAGGCTGGCCCCTCCTCTGCCTCCTTCCATATACATGTGCCTGCGTAAAGGCAGTTGCCTCTCCAGGAAGCCAGCTCCTGAGTGCCATGCCTTAAAGCTGGCCAGTTTCCCCTCCAGAACTTATGGTTTATTTTATAAAAGAAGCCAGAGATTTGTGTTTTAATGTGAAAGCTCCAAATTCTAATATTGGCAATAAATTGCAGTTTTTCCGTAGTGCTCTGTGAACTCAGCAAATCGTATCTGCAAGCTCGTGGCCATAGACTACCAGTTGCAAATTCTGGGTATGAAGAGGATTAGCGAACAGTGCTGTTTCTTTTGGTAGAGTGTATGGCTATGTAGCAGGCAGCCTTGGAAATGAGAAGGGTTTTACTGGCCTGAAAGTACCAGCCTCCCTTCCGCCCACGTAACAACTTGGATTGGGTCTGTGTTCCTGGTCTGCCCAAAGTTGCTACCGCCTTGAGATTATGGCCTGGGGCTCATCATAGGAATGTAGCAAACTCTCAGATATGCAAAGGCTTACACTTCTGGGGTGGCAACTTTGGGGGAGATGTGCGTGACCTGCAGGTGAAGCCAAAGTGCTTGGCGCCAGACCATTATTTGCAGATTTGGTAGCTCAAACTGAGGCCTGTGAGGAGCTTCCCCTCCCTCTTGCTTCAAAGCTCTCATCAGCCTGTGCTCAGGGAGCTGTCACAGCCTCATTACTGCTAATTCATCTTCACTTAGTGCATGAAAAGGCTGATTTATAAAATTGGGTGGGCGCACAGGAAGTTTGATTAGCAACATTATGTTGTTTGCCATAATGGGCTCAGAAACTCAGCTCATCTGTGTCCCGGGAGCTCAAGATAAGACCAAAGTGTTTATGCTCTGCCTCAGAAATTCTCCGGATCAGAAGCTGGACTGGCAGCTCCATCCTGGGGTGTTCCCAAGGTGCGTCTCCTCCATTCCTCCTCTGCTCCATAGTAGATCTCTAGAACACAGTGCGTTGGTTTTTTTTTTTTTTTTAATCATGAAAGGACCTGATGTGGGCAGAGTCCCTGGTCCTACCCATCCTGTCTGCAGCTGAGTGGCTCTCCTGCCTGAGAATTCCTGTTCATCTTTACATCTGATGAAGTACTCTGGGATTCGGATTTTTTTGCCTCTGTTGTTCTTAACAACACATATAGAAGTTCAGTCTTTTTTTCCAGGTCCTATGGGAAAATAGGATAGAAAATCTCTCAATAAAATTGTTCCAAGAAGCAGCATTCTACGAGGCAACCCGCCAGGGACTATGACCCTGGGCTGCTCTCGGGACATCTGGGCGTCATCCACGAACACATGACCTGATCTTGTGACTGATGCCTTCACCAATGTCCAGAAGACACAGAGAGGGGAGTATCAGGCTTTGAAAACAGCTCTCATCAAGAAAGGTTAGAAGAAAGGGGTTCGTGCCAGGAAATGAACTGGCTGGGAGCAGGCGGTACACACACGCAGTGTCTTCAAACGCCAACGGCTGCCCGTCTCCGTGGAGGGCCGGTCTGGGAGACACGAGCACACACAGAACTTGAATCAATTCAGGTTAGGGACAGGAGATACTTGTGAGACTCCAGAGTGGTTTTCCTTTAGCTGACTTAATTTCTTTGGTGAGGCCAAAGATGAAGCTGGTACCGGTCATATGCAGAGTCCTTGCAGCAAATCAGACAGAGTCCTGGAGGACAAAGCAGAGGGCCTGTGTGAGACGTGAGCCGCAATTCTGGTTAAGAAAACGATCATCTCTGTGTTCTCAGGCAAGTCCTTTCACTTTTCTAGCCTTGGTTTCTTAATCCACAAAATGAAGAGATTAGGTAGTCCTAAGGTTTCTTCCAGCAGCAAAATTTAACATTCTGTGCTATCTTAGGTTAGCAACCAAAAGTATAAGAACAATTGAATGCCTTCTCTTGCCTAGAGACTGTGCCAAGGACTTGATGTGTCTCATATAATCTCCAAAAGGAAAGCAATTTCACCCTGTTTTAGAGTTGCCTAAAGCAGCACTATCACTATCCAGTTTTCACCATGAACGTTTATTAAACTGGCAGTCTTCTGGTAGATGCCAAGATACACACTGCTTTAAAATAATCTCCTCTGCCCCAGGGGTCTAGAAATGCATCAGAGAAATATGACAGACCCAGAACAAGTAAGTAGCAAGAGCTTGTGCAAGCAGCAAGTGATCGGCACCGACCACAGCGGCTCCTTAGTGAGAAGGTAGATGTGGTCAGTGTATAGGAGGCAGGGAAGGCCTGGACAGAAATGATAACGGGCACGACATTTTTATTAGGGTTCACAGACATTTTGGAATACACCGTTGTACTTGATTCTTCTCTCTCTGAAGCTGAGTATGAAAGCTCTCATTATTAAATGCCCATTGACTATTAAGTACCGCTGAGAATTAGAGAAGCAACTCTACCAAGAGAGTAGTGTTATCTTTCTGTATGTCAGATATCTGCTCTGTTAGATAAACTAAGCCAGAGCTGATTGTGGCCAGTGTCTTCAGAGTCTACCAAGCCTGATTATGTTTTGTACCTGCTCCTCCAGGTTCTTAGGAGCAGCAAGGTCTAATAGCTATTGTGTCCCCGGAATTTCCCAGCAGGCTATGGGCCAGGCAGGCCTTCTTTTCCTCAGAGGTTAGAAGGAAGGTCGAGGTTGCTGCAAACACACAAGGCCTACACTGAGAGGCTACCTGCCAAGTGGCCTAGCACTGCTGGCTTTTTAGCTTAGGGCTGTCTGTTGGGAACCACACAGCATCATGACCAGAGTCTCTGGAGCAGGCAGAGGATTGCGGGCCACAGAAAAATATGGGTCTTTTCCTCGCAGCGTGTGTTTTTGCCTGAGACTCTCCCGTAGCCCAGCTCCTTCTGTCTGGCAGCTGTTGCATTGCCTTCAAGGACATGAGCTGCTGCTTTTGAGGCTCCACATGCTGGTTCCACAACTATTCCAGTGCCCCATTTTACAGATAAGAAAATTGAGATTCAGATCAATTACACTGTCAGGGCCACACTAGTAGCCAGTTTTGGTGGTGGGGCTGGCACCAGTTCTGCCTGTGTGATGCAAAAAAGAACAAACATAGGCCGCACTGACTCCTCCCCTTCAATTTATGAGGTAGAGAGAAGCCCCTCCTCTGTATTTTGGTTACCACTGCTTAGAAAACCCCCCCTTTGTTGGGAAGAGGGCATTGGGAAGGGAGGTGGTTTGGGGGTGCTGTGTATGCTCCACAGCCTGTCCCTGGGACAGGAACACTGCCTCCCTGCTCCCTTCTGCGCTGCAAACCCATAGCCATCCCGAGTGAGGAGCTCTTCTCCCTGGTGGAGAAGCTGCAGCCAGGGACAAGGGAGGAGCAGGCAGAAGTCAGACTGACCCCAGTTGACCCCGGCTGACCCACACTCCTTTTGTCCACTCAGAAGCCAGCATGCCCTGTGCTCCCTGAGCTAACTGTCAGGGAAACCCGATGCCCTGGAGAAACTTGGGTGTGATCTGGACCCCGACCTCCTCTGAATAAGCTGTGTGGGATTTTTCCTGGTCACACTGTCCCCACTCTGTGCCTTCCTCTTCACCTGCAGCACTGAGGTCACGGCTCACTTCACAGGGCCATTGTGCTGAGCACATGGGGTCATAGGTACTCAGCAGTTATACAGTGTCTGGTGTGCAACAGGAGCTCCACAGCTGTTATATTCATGATTAAAGTGGGTGTCACATCCGACTCTTGTCCCTACAGCTGAGCCACTACCTCTGCCAGCGTAGAATAGGACACATAAGCTCAAGGGTCTTTGAGGAGGGTTTCCTTGGAGGAGGCCAAAGAAAGTGCTGCCAGAGGTCCCCAAGGCTCCTTCTATGCTGGACAGTGCCTAAAGGCCTCTGTCAAGCCAGAGGGGGAAGAAAGGAAGCCTGCCTGCAGTCATAATGAAGGAACAGGATTAGAAAGCCAGCTAGAATAATCCTGGCTTGTACCCTTCTTTTTTTTTAGGGAGCCGGAAGTAATAGGTTAAAGGGTAGATTCATTTTTTAAAACATTTTGTTATAGAAAATTCCAAAAGTGCAAAAGCAGAGAAAAAATTCACTTCATAAACCTCAATGTACCCACCATCCGGTTTCAAATCAAAACTTGTGACCAATTTTGATTCATCTACACCTCCACCTTTACCTTCTTTTCAAATAAATGCCAGAGAAGACAAAATTTAATATTTACACATTTCAATGTGTAGCTCTAAATGATAAGGATTTTTTAAAAAACTTAGGCAGAATGCCCTTGCTGTACCTAAAAACTGTTACCAGTAGTTCCTAATGTTATAAAAATCTCCTGTTTAGAGTCTCAGTTGTCTCTGAAATGTCATGGTTTTTTAACAGTTCGTTTCTTTGATCAGAATCCAAATAAGGTTCGCACATGGCAATTGGTTAAACTAGCCCTGAAGTTCCTTTTATTCTAGAGTGCCACCCCATCTCAATCTCTTTTTTTCTTTGCAATTTATTTTTGGAAAAAAGCAGCTCATTTGTCCCGTAGCACTGTCAGTGATCTGCATTTTCTGCATTGCGTTCCAGTGGTGCAGTTTTACTGTCAGTTTGCCTTTGAGGTCCTGACACCAAATAGGTAGTTGTGTGCGAGTTAATGAAGTTTTGTCTTAGGCACGCCCCCCCACCCCTGCGCTACAGAAGGGCTCCGTCTCCTTTGTCGCTTGGGGAAGAGATGGCCCTGGCCCTGGGCCTGGCCTGCTGGTGCTGAAGAACAGGAGAGATGGCAGAGAGGCTTGCTGAGGGCTCTCAGCAGCGTGATCATGGTTCGTGCTCTTATTTGGAACGGAAACTATCTCCGTTTTTATGAACAAGGTTGTCTTTTCATAAAGCAGAGCAATTTTCTGCCAAATAGCAAGGATTGTTTTCCCTCCTTCTAGAGCAATAAGGTTCAGGAATTGTCCCCCTCTTGACTTTCAAGGGCATGTTTTCTCAATTCTTTCTTGAAATTAAAGTAAAGGTTAAGAGGGCTGTCTGAGACCCAGCCCTCCCTCTCCCAACTCCTGTGGGGACAGGCTGGCGGCCACGTGAGCCACTGCCTCTTTGAGCTCAGATGCCCTGCCCAGCCTAGAGGCAAAATGAGCTCCACTTCCCACTTCATTTCTTCACGGGTGTGTGTGTGTGTGTGTGTGTGTGTGTGTGTGTGTGTGTGTGTGAACTGTAGGGACGGAGAGAAAAGGAGAGAGCAGCGAAAGGAAACAGTGCCAGCCTGTGAGATCCGTTCTGAATTGAGATATTCTGGGCAGTCTCTAAAGGCTGTATTTTCCCCACTGGGTCCCCTTTCCAGGGAGGGGTCCCCCGCCTGCTTTCCACTCTCAATGCGAGCTGCCCCTTCCCTGGAGAGCGCTGGCTCAGTGAGGATTTTCAATCAAAAGGTAGCAGCTCACAGAGCACCATGTTGGTTACTGGAGCCGTTCTCTCCATCCCCCCATACTGAGTCACTCCCGCTAACAGTTAATTAATGTGACAGTTTGACAGTTTGTGAGGAGACTTTTTACGGAGCCATCCAAATCCGCAGGGATGGGGCTGTCAAGAAGACACCCCTGCCTGTGTTTACTTTGTTTCCAGAGCCTGCTCCGCCCCTCCGCAGACCCTGGAGGCCTGTGTTTGGTGAGGTTGTAAAGCTCCGCTCTCCACTCTCCACAGCTCTCCAGGACCCTCAGGGTGCTCCACACTGCCAGGGACACCTGGGTAGACTGGGGATTCCTGGCCACCTTGAAAGAAACAAGAGTGGCAGAGGTGTCTGGGATGAGAGCCCTAGTCACACTCAGCTCCCTTCTGCCTCTGTTCCAAGCAGATGATTCTCACCCAGGGGTCTCCCTCTAGCTGGCCAGGCCCGGGTGTGCCCCAGCTTCCCCCTCATGACCCCCCCCCATGGCCTGCAGGGATCCCAGCCTCGACAGCACTTGGTACCCTCACTGGGAATGCTGTAGGGTCTCTGGCTGGTGACAGTATAAGAGGATGGCCCCTGGCCTACTGTGATCTCAGTCCCACAACAGTGCAGATAGTATAAAGCCTTGGGCCCTCGGCTTTTCAGTAGCACCCCCATCAGCTCTGTGCCCCCCTTTCCACATTACCTGAGGTCTATCTCCACCTCCCACTTGCCCACCTTCATATGCTGGAACTCTTTCCTGCCAGTGCCATGTGACCCTGGCTGTCATTGTGATGATGGTCCACCTATGAAGCTCTCTGAAGGGAACCCAGTTAGTTAGGCATCCAACCCTAGTGAGCCCTAGAGGGTGTCCCCTAATCCCCCTCAGGAAGGACACAGGAGGAGAAATGACTGAGAAGCAGAAAAAGACCTAGGATTGGTTCTCTCCAGCTTCTCCCTTGAGTGAGATACTAGCTCCATGACATATCTCCAACATTTCTAGAGCCACTGCTATTGCTAGGCACTGTGCTGGGAGGTAAGAAGACCAGAAGAGGCAAGGCTATGACACAGACAGGGATAGGATACTTACAGTGGGGCAGCTCACAGTTTAGCAAGAAGTATAGTCACTAAACAAATAATTAGACGAATAATGACTTAATTATACCTGCAGCAAGCATCATCCAGAAGCTCCAGAAAGACTGGAGAAGGGACTCAGAGGACAGTCCTGAAGGGTGAGGAGGGAGAGGAGAACAAAGAGGAGGAGGAGGAGGAAGATGAGCAGGAGAGGAGGAATAAGATGAGGAGGAGGAGGAAGATGAACTTGTCAGCATGATGCGACTCTGAGCTCAGGGCCAGGACTAGACCTGCTGAGAAGTCAGAACGATAGAACCCTGAGAGGGGCAAGTGGCTGCCTGTGCCACGGGTTTGTGGATTTAGTAGGTAAGAGATATGGCTTGAGGATGCTGGGAGGGGTTTAAATACAGGAAGAAGAGAGAGAGGAGTTGAACAGCTGACTGGGGTGCCAGTTTCAGTGTGGGGCACTGATGGTGCCCACCCTCATGGCTCCAACTGGACAGGGACAGACACAGCCAGAGAGCAAGAAGGCCAGATCCAGCCAGGCCACCCCATGCTTCCTAAGGACACCTTGATAGTGTTCTCCAACAGAAACAGTGTCTGAGCTCTGTAGCAAAGCTGCTGTAGCCCTGTTCCCTGTTCCCTGCCACCTCTACACACCAGGTTGAACTTGCCATGCCCAGAGAGGGGACATGAGCAAGAAGTGTTGGTGTGATGCTTCCCCACATTGTCTCACAAAGCCTCAGATGGCCAGCTCTCAACTGTCC